>JASTUB010000051.1:0-53352 GCA_031124825.1 Saccharomycopsis vini
CAATTTTACCATTGATTTTTGTTATTTAGCAAAAATTGATGTCCTTGTTAGGTTTTCCCCTCTATTTAGTATATAGTCAGTTCATAAATGCATGAATCATTTGAATGTCAAAAAGTGTCGCGAAGATTTTTAATCTCCTCTTTTTTAATTTCTATTGACTTTGATTGCCTTATATCTTTAATTTCTTATCAGCTTATTTTTATCTTTATATACATTACACCAATAACGTCTTTGGGTTTTGTTTTCTTGCAAGCTATAACTGTTGCCCTAACAAGGTTTCCCGTTATATATTTCTACTAGTGGGTTTGTTTAAATTTTGCTCTCTTATTTTTTTTTTTTTTTTTTCTATTTTCCTTGAACTTTCAGTTTTTGATATATCGATACTTATATATACATTCATAGAAGAATGTTTGCTTTTTGCTCAGCTATACTTCATTATTCACGAAGTATTATAGGATGAAAAGGCTGCGCAAAAAAATCCAAAAGGAAAACTGATGAGGCTGCTGACAATGCTTCTGCTTAATCCAATGCTTTTCCTATTGGAGATGAGCCGTTTGTAAAAAACTTATATGGAAAAAAAAAAGAAAGATCGAGTTTTAATAGCCTGTAAACTCCCATCTGTAATCATTATCATTGATGACCCCTTCAAGTCAATTAGTTTAAATATTAGTTCAAAACGCAACAAGGTCAAGATCAATACATCAAGGCCTGAATTAGCAGGTTTTATGAAACTATTCGTGATAGAGTTCCAATAAAGAAAAAGTGAGCTAAATTCCGTTTATATGTTAGTGAATATTCACAATAAAGCATTTTTTGTGGACCTAATTTTTTTTCCACATTCAAAAGATTGATAAATTAAATTAACCATATGTGCACTGAATAAGAAAGAAACCTAATAAGGACATCAGTTGTAGCGTGTAATAAAATAAAACTCAGTGACGTTATTGATATAATGAATATAAAAATAAAAATTAAACACTTAATCCACGATAATTTGATAAGAAGTTAAAGTTAAAGATAAAAGGCAATAACAGCCAATTTAAATCAAAAAAGAGAGATTTAAATGTTTACGGCACTTTTTTTTTTCACATTCAAAAAGATTCGTACATTTATGAACTGAACTGTATAAGGCTTTTTTTTTTTTTTTTTTTTACGACACGTAAAACTAGATTCATATTAAAATCTATACACATGTTATATAATTTGCTATAACGGGGAAAATCTTCAAAAGATCAAAATAACGGCACTCATATATTCATTCCTTGTGGTCTGGTCTCTTCTGAATTAATGACGACAACAAATATCCGATATAGTGTAACGGCTAGCACGGTTCGCTTTCACCGAGCAGACCCGGGTTCGACTCCCGGTATCGGAATTTACTTTTTTATGCTCTTTTATTCATCTTATCTAGATGAGCCTAATCTTCACAAGGAAAACTCAAACATACGCATCAAATATATATGATATCTACATCGTACGTAACTTAGTGTATGTTTGAAGTATGTAGCAGAAAGTTTTGACACAAGAAACAGAAGAATTCCAGAATTCTCAGTAACTAAATACAAAAATCATCAGTGTTTAATTTTTTTTCCACCTGCCGAAAATAGTTGCCAAAAGATCTATTAGAAGTTTTAACTATTCGAGATAGTGGTTTTTTATGTGTCATATGAATCCTCATAAATGATCTCAGCTGCTTTAAGTTGAAAATGGCTTAATTTTGTTTTGTGTTATTCTTAAATTTCTTGTTGATTTAAGATCATCAATAAAAATCCCAGGATACCAATACAAAAGGATAAACCAAAAATCCCAGGATACCAATACAAAAGGATAAACCAATTGTACTTTCAAGCAACAATAACAACAGCCTTAAGACTAGAAATTATAGTCTAGTTACGAATAAGGACTCAGCTTAATAGAAGTTGACAATGTGATAAAACTTTTGAGCTGCGCTTTAAAATGTTGTAAAACATTTTTATCAGAGAGTCAACGTGTGCTCACTTTTGATAAAGAATGAATAATCTCCTTATCTACTTTAGTTTCAATTACTACCTACGCTCTGGAAATTTGGAAACATTAAATATTTATATACTATTGCTTTTTTTATTTTTGTGAATTGGCTACAATTCGATATTCTTCTTATGGATTTTGATTTCTGTTGTGAATATCAAACTTATAACCTGTGATATGTTTAAGCTGTAAAGCGCAATATCAATTATGAAAGGATATTCACAAAAGTCCTCCAACTGTTTATGCTGGCCTGGTGCGGCTTTTATGAACGATAAAATAACCAGTTACGTCTTCTTAATAATTTTTCTTTTCTGATTTATCATAATCCTGCAATGTAAGGGTGTACTTTTCCATCAATTCAGCATCAATATCCCGCAATAAAGTAAAAAACCAATTTTCTGGTATGAGATTTAGAAACAATGGGTCAATGTTACGCTTATAATCAATGTAACTAGAAGTGCTGACTTTAAGTAATGTGAATGAAGTGGAGGTCATAGTCACATTAATTCTCAGTGAAGGTACACAGAATTGATAAATAGAATCTACGTGCTTTGATATCATCGTTCTAACTTCTAATTTTATAAATTAAGTAATCTTTTAACCTCCTCTTCATATAAACACACATAAAATTACTCATATTATAGAAGAAAAAAAAGCGTATAAAAAGCCATTTATTTAATATTTACTGGTGTAAGGCTCAACTGTAAAACTGATTTGACTGCATGTAGGAAAAAGAAATTCCGATACCGGGAGTCGAACCCGGGTCTGCTCGGTGAAAGCGAACCGTGCTAGCCGTTACACTATATCGGATATTTGTTGTTGTCATTAATTCATGTCATTATTTCAAAAGAGACTAGACCACAAGGAATGAATATATGAGTGCCGAATTTTTTAAGATTCTACCCATTAAAACAAAGATTATATAACAGATGTATAGATTTTCATAAAAATTTAGTGTTATATGTCAAAAAAAAAAACTTTGGGACAACACTGCTTTGTTATACATGATTTTATTTTAGATCTCTTGAGGTAGAATAAAATAAAAATGAAGGGTTCTATTTTGAGTTGAATATAAAATACAATAATATTAATATGATATTAGTATCAGCTTAGTTATAAGTTGAAGAGTTGGTTTTCTTATCGATTTTCAAATATGTAGCTCCAAGAATTTATTCACACTTAGCTATTAAAATCGGTGGGGGTTTTCGTCAATATACAGAAGTCAGGCGAATCTTAAACGAATTCACCTTAATGAAAATGAATTTCTTGAAAAATTATAACCGGCTTGGCATAAATTTTAGATATTTCGTGTGTATCTTTTTTTTTTTGGTCGTCTAAGTTCTAAGATCATGGTTTCGAGTCCTAGATTAGGTGTTTGTTTATTTTTATAAATACTAGAGATTTTTAATATTTGAGAATATTTCTTAATTGATTTTTAAAATTTATGATAAATATTAATTGACAAAAATACCAGAATGAAAATGAATTTGTTGATTGTGTTATTCTCTTTATATTTCTTCTCTAATAAAAAAATTGAAATGTTTTTTTGGAAAACCACAAGCGCTCTTTTAGAAGAGATCAAATAGAATTACTTAGACTTGCAAATTGTGTTTTAAATGCACCATATTTTTTCGGTCAGCTAGATTTTCCACACTTCAATTAATTTGAGCTGCATTATATTGGGTAAGTAGCATTTAAAGAGTGCCCAAGCTTAAGGTTAGTGTTCTAGTGTAATCCTTTAACTCTGTAGTTAAAGTTTCTCAATTTAAGCGAGAAAAAAAAATATTATTTGTCCTGTACTAAGAATTTGGAAAGCCTTGAAAAGCTCTATTAATCAGAAAAATCATATTTAAAGTGTAGGAAGCTTTGAGAATTTGGGAAAATTGAAAATATTGAATTTGTTTTAAAATCAAATCGAAGATATTTCGCCGTAGAAATCGCTTACGAACTTAAGAGCCTTGCATATAAATTTTTAATTATGTTCAAGACATATCACTGCTTTCAAATTAGGTTAAATTGGTGAGGTTATCGGCTCTGTATAATAATATCATTAGTTTTGATTGCATCTACCTTTGGTTAGTTTGAGCTTGGACCAAAATTTAATCGAAGAAATTGAGGTCTTTGTCTTTAGATGATTGCGAAATTGATACCATTAATTTAAATACTCTAGGAAATCTTAGTGATTTACATTTGCGTGATAATCGCATTACCAATGTGAATGATGTAACTAACCTTCCTAAGTTGGAGTATTTGACACTATCTAAGAACAAATTAGAATCACTTAGTTTTATTTAAAGATTCAAAACAGCCAAAACTTCAAACATATCTCAAAACAATATCCGTCCCATGAACAAGTTGGATGGCCATTACATGTTGATAAATTTAATTGCCTGTCTTCATCATCTCCATTTCATTTTTTTTTTTTTTTTTTTTGTCACCCAAAGGTGCTATTTTCTTGTCATATATTGTAAAGCTTTTGTAAGTTTCTATATATTCATACCATTTTCTCACTTTTTTTCAACCTTTATCAAACCAAATATTACAATACTACAGAGTTGTTTAGTAGAAAAAGGTTTTATTGGTGGCTCAAAAGACTATGGTAAAGATGATTGGTGTTACGGTTCAGTATGCTAAGTTTCATGAAATTTTTTTTTATCATTAGCAGTCTTGTAATCTCGTTCATATATGACTGTGTGTTTTAATATCACATTATTCTAATCTCCTGACAGATCAATACTATCCCACTCACCCTCCTTTTTTGTTTTCTTTCTTTTTTTTTTTCATTGCAAATATTTTACGTAAGAAAATGCGAATCAAAATGAGAAGCGACTGTAATTTTTTTATTTTCCCTTAAAAAAAAGAGTTTGGCGTCAAAATCACCAAATATCATTATTATGTTTGAACTAATAGCAGTTTCCTTCACTGATCTCCCCAATGAACTCATATTAAATATTCTAAAATATCTCGATTATCAAAACTTACGAGATCTCAACCTTGTGTTTCTAAACCTGAAGACACAGGAGATAATTAACACTCAACTATTCAGATCAATAGGTTTCTATTATCATTTTCCTTCTTGGCTCAACGCAGGCGATTTAACAAGAATTCATTTCAATGAAAATGAATTCATTGACTGTCTAATTCGAAAAACACACATTGACTTTCCTTTAAATAATGTTCATCAATTAAGCAAAATCAAGCATCATGTTCGTGAAATTCAATTACCCACTTTACCCAGACCTTCAGAAAAATTTGAAAATTATAGAGACTTGCTATGGAATTTGCTTTATTTTATAAATTCATTGACTGAATTGGATTCATTAAAAACCAATTCTAATTATCCGATTTCCGTTCCGATCAAAATTTTGAAATGTTATTTGGATCATGATAAGTTCACATTTAGAAGAGATCGAATAGAAATTCTTGAACTTACAAATTGCTCAGATAAAGTTTCAGTTGATCTTGAGCTGTTAGATTTCCCACAATTAAGAGAATTAAATTTTACTATTATTGGATCAAGTATTTTTGACGGTAAAAATTGGAGTTCTTCGCCTCATTTAACAAAACTTTCAATAATATACGATCTAAATCATCATCCAATGCTAGAATCAAATGATGAATACGAGTTAACATTGACATTTAAAAATTTAACGGATAAATATTTACCTAATATCACTGCCATTGAAGTCTCAGCCGATGATTTTCTGTCCGCTGCTGCTCAAGTGAAAATCAAAACTCTTTGTTTGCAAAAATTAGAACATTTCTCGATCAGAACCTGTGAAAATCTTGAACTAGCACCTTTCAACAAGTGTCCAAATTTGAAATCATTAGCGCTTGAATATGTCCATTTAAAAATAGTGCCTTTCAATGAAGTGCTTTCTGATCAACTAAATGTACTAGAACTTGCTAATAATTCAATCACAGATATTTCCTGTATTCAAACTTTACTGAATATGGAGTGTATCAATTTGAGCAGTAACAAGATAACCGATTTGCCGAGTTTTGAAAATTTGGGCCATATTTACGAGCTTTATTTATCAGATAACTCTATTAATAGCATAAAAAACCTTGAATGTTTGAAAAACATGATTTGGTTGGATATATCTAGAAACAAAATAAAGGATATTTCACCTTTAAAATCACTCATCAATTTAAAGACCTTGGATATAAGTAGCAATCATATTGAAGATATATCACTGCTTTCGAATTTGAACGGATTAGAAGAATTAAGGGCTAGACATAATAGAATCAGAAGTTTTGAATGCTTACGCAATCTACCTTTGTCTATGTTGGACTTGTGCTTTAATAAAATTGAAAAAATTGATGTCGATGGTGGATTTGAAAAGCTAAAAGAATTATTAATAGAGAAGTGTCAAACTCAAGCCGTTGGATTGAAGAATTTGGAAAATCTCGAAATTTTGATGATACAAAGTAATCATATTAACGACATGAGCAACTTAGCTAATCTTCCTAAGTTGAAAACCTTGAGGCTATATTCAAACAAAATAGAATCGGTTGATTTTCTAACAAATTTGAAAACAGTTGAATGCTTATCAATAAATAATAACGATATACGTCGCATAGATGCCATTAAGAATTTGAAAAATTTAGTTCGCTTGGATTTATCGCAAAACAGGTTAGAGGACTTAAGTATAGTATTTAACTTCCCTAAACTTGAGATGCTCAGATTAAACCGGTGCGAGATAAAAAAATTGCCTATTTTTCATCAGGAAAATAACCTTAAAGTCTTGGATTGCTCAGAAAATCCTATTGAAGATTTTCTGGAGTTGAAAAAGTTGAAAAAATTACGAGATTTGATTATCAAGAAAGTTTGGTTAAATGATGACAACGTTAATCAGATAATAGAAATGATCAATCCTGATTTGAAAATGTCTCTTCTGGTTGATTACAATCAAGTACTGTATCTTCTGGTTCAAAAGTTGGAAAATATAAAAAACTTGAGTGTTCGATCTCTGTAATTGAAATATAAAGTACAGTTATTCTACAAATCAAACCGAATTTTAAGATAAGTTGGGAAAGAAAAACAGTGACTCGTGGGTCAGTCCCTGTTCATATATTGAACATTCATGGCATTTTTTTTTTTTCTACAATCCAGTCCACTTTTTAACTATCTTCTAAATATGCTATCTAGGACATTGCACTTTTGTTTGTGCAAATTATCAAATTATCGCTCATATTGGAGGCTTTCATTTTAGTAATGATACTTTTATATTTTTTTTTTCGACACGTAAAACTAGATTTATATTAAAATCTATACAAATAGATACATTACCCGGGATTACAGAAATATTGTGTTATGGACTCTTCTAATCTAAAATAGTAAAAAATATCCGATATAGTGTAACGGCTAGCACGGTTCGCTTTCACCGAGCAGACCCGGGTTCGACTCCCGGTATCGGAATTTACATTTTTTATTTTTGTTTCTATCTGAATAACTCATTCAAATCGAAACCCTACATTTTGATCTATAGCATAAGTAGTCTTGAATTTCCACCACATTTAATAAAAATCCTATTATCGTTTGCGCTTTCAGTAGTATCCATTTCTCTTACATCTATGATTTAAGAATGGTAGCTATAGTTACCATTTTCTCAATATTAAGGGACATAAATGAAAATGTTTGACCATAAAATAAAAATTCCACCAACAGAATGTGAGAGAAGATGTATTTTGTAAAATAGTTGTGAGCAAAAATTTCGAATTTTCATATAATTTTCTATTTTTTCTTTAACATGTGTTTGTGTTAATCCTAAGTTCGATTTCCCTCTGCGGTGGGGGGTTATCAATAATTTCGAAAAAGAAAAATAGTTTTATACTACAAAAATCATATAAAAATTTGAAACCAAATCCTCAAACTATATTATTCTATACCCTTTAAAGTGAAGCTGTCTTTTGGTTTCACCATCATTCCAAAAGCATACTCCTGGTGGGTATTTTATCTGGAATGGGAGTGATAAATCCTTTGATTGTTATTGCGCTTCTGTGTAAAAGTGGATGGGTATAATAAGATACAGACCATTTCAAACTGGAAATAAAGGCATGAATTTTTAATTTCAAATGACAGCATTTTCGTTTCATTTAAATTCACCAATTTTGCAGTTTCGAACAGAAGATATATGTGAAAGAAATTTCTTGAGTAAAACTTATAGATCATTCAATCTTGTTCTCAGCTGAATTGAAGAGCATCAAAGTCGACATTCAATTTTTTGTCCTAAGAAGATTATAATCACATTTTTTTTCTCATCTTCTCATTATTTAGCCCTCCACTAGGGTTTATTTTCAAAATATTCATGAATTTTTCCATGATATCAATTACAAGAAATAGGTTGATGAACTCTTACTCGTTGAGCGGTAAAGAAATCACTCAAGCAGAACTTTAGTTTACTATTTTTACAAAAGAAATTGATTTTCTATTAATTGATTGTTTATTTCAAAAGATACATAATAGCATTATAAAATCTGAGAACAGTTAGTAAAAAGAGTTTAACTAAGCCTTTTTTTTTTTCGGCTGAGAAAAAAAAGACATTCTAATAATATTTGTGAGTTTCAGACAAAAATAGTAAGGTAGCGTGAGTTTTTCCACATCGACAAAAACGTCTCGAGCCAAATGCACTCAGGTCATCATTTTAATCACAAATATCAATAGTTATTAACTGATTCTAAAATTGACAACATACTAATCAACTGAAAATTATTTTTTTTATCATTATTTTTTAGAAAATCATTTCAATGCTGATGATAATATAAGAAATAACTTATTGAAAAATGTGAAATAAAAGAGGATTCAACCAGTTTATATAGTATTTTTGAAAAAAAAAATAAAAAAAAAAAAAAAAAAAAAAAAAAAATTTTTCCATTGAAAACGTTACCAAGCAGCCACTATATATTTTACTACAGAATGAAATATTTGTAGTTGGTATCATTGAATATTTATTTTTTTAAGTCATATCTCTTAAAAACGAATTTCGTCGAAACAATTGAAAGACAAAACTCAGTTCTTTTTTTAAATAGTAATTTAAGTAGTATATTGTTCAGAAAATTAAATCCAGACCCAATCAGGGCGTTACAAAACTAGCTTAGGATCGAACCTTGAAATTATATTCTATTACATTATATGGGGGCTAAAGGATCATATCTATATCTGATGATTTATTGAAAGCAACTATATCATTTCTAATATCTTCAACTCGATGATATTTTTAGTGACATGTATTTTCTCTACATATTGATTATTCTTACTTCCAACCGTAACATTACAGTACCTAGATATTTAACGTTTTATTTGCTTAGTTCAGATTTTTTTCATTTTCAAGATGTAATAATACCTTTTGGATCATTTTGTAATATTTCAAACTTTTCATTATTTGGTTGCAGATTTACAAGATATTTTTGGACAAAAAATAACCAAAATTTGTGGGGTGGTAATGGTAATCACAAAATTTGTGGTTTTCATTTCAGAAATAGTTCTTCATTTTCAGTTGTTCCTTTGCCACCTTTATATTGGAGAATAATTGATAGGTCAAAAGAGTAGGTTCTTCTACATGCATTGTTTCATTCAACTTTAAAATCAGCTAAACAATATCGGCTAAATGTTTTTTGTACGGGGATAAACCATTTCGCAATTTGAATTTTGAAGACTTAAATTTGAACAATTAGCTGATTTGATGTGGGAGATGTCATTTTCACTACTGCTCAATAAGTTTTGAGTTATATAGCCCATCTTTTATTGATTTCAAGTAGTTTAAGTGTTTTGAGCCATTTTGAGTAAGTAGGATCCTTGATTTTGCTCTTGTCTCTAAGAATTTTTATACTTTTGGCATCTTCTTTATTGTAAACCATTAATGTTTTGTGATAATAATTTATAAATTTGCAATGTCAGATATTTTCCAATTTGCTTCAATAATTTTTTTGGTACTTGTAAAACTTCATGTCAAATTTTTTCTATTAATTTGTTATGGTTTCAGCTTTGTGATTCTAGTTCATGTATAGTAGCTGATTGTATGATAAAAAGTTATTAAAATTTCTTGGCCTATTTTCTAAAGTTCTTTTGAATTGATATTAGCTGAGATTTTAATCATATTCCTCATTTTGAAGACAATTTTACCAGTCCAAGTTCTTCTATTGAAATAAGAAACTGTAATTTTTTTTTTTTTTTTTTTTTTTTGTCCAATTTTTTTTCAGCCGCAAAAAGTGGTCCTCCGCAAACAAAACAAAACGAGAGAGAGAGAGCACCTAATGAGAACCAAAGCCTTCAAATTGAGATTATCGTGGTTGGACTCACTGATCTTCCCAACGAAATAATATTGGAGATTCTAAATCATCTTGACAATCATGAGTTATTCGATCTCAAGCTTGCATCTCTCAAGCAGAAATCGTTGCAAGAGTTAATTCACAGTCGGTTGTTCAAATCGATAGGGTTTTATCATTTTTCAAAAGGATATTGTGATGCGTCTAGTATCACAAGAATTCATGTTGATGATGATGCATTTGTTGATGGTATTATTCTGTTTCCATCTATCGAACTTCCCTTGAAAAACTTGCATCATTTAAACAAAGTCAAACATCATATTCGTGAAATTGAACTACCAGCTTTGTCAAGGTACTCAGCCACACTTGAAACTTATACAAACTTGATCAAGTAATTGATAGCCTTTATCAACACATTCACACATTAGACTCAGCAAAAACTGAATACAATTACTCCATTTCTTGTCCAATAAAAATATTGTGCTGCTCTTTGGCAACTACAGCGTTCTCTTTTAGAAGAGATCGAATAGAGCGTCTTCGACTTACAAACTGTTTCGTAAATGTTTCAGTCGATATTGAGCTGCTAGATTTTCCACAATTGAGAGAATTGGAATTAAGTGTTACCGAATCATATGTTTTTGACGGCAAGAATTGGATGTCTTCTCCAAATTTTGAAAAAATTTCATTAACTTACGACCTGATCATCACAGAATAGTATAGCGAAATATTTCTGACACTAGATGTAAAAAAAGAGTTGATATTCAAAAATCTAATCAATAAATACTTGCCTAAAATTGTCACCATTAATGTTTCAGGCGAAGGTCAATACCCTAATCCTGGAGCGAAAATCGAAACTCTTTGTTTGCAAAAATTGGAACTGCTCTCTATTGAAAGTTGTGAGTACATTGGAGAAGAAAAGTTCAAAGAGTGTCCAAATTTAAAATCATTTATCTTGAACGGTAAAAATTTAGAATAAAAAAATCCTTTCATAAAGCAATTTTCTAGCCAACTTGTTAGAATGAAAATTTCTGGTAATTCAATCCAACATATTTCTAGTATTCATAGATTCCTGAATATAAGATATATTAATTTGAACGATAATAAAATCACTGATTTTTCCGGATTTGATAAGAGAGAAAGTCTTGATGCGCTTTATCCAACTCTATTAACAGCATGGAACACCTCGAATAATATGATTTGGTTGGATATATTTAGAAAGAGAATAAAAGACATCTCGCCGTTAAATTCGCCTAATTATTTGAGGACCTTAAACTGTCAACTATATTGAAGGAATATTGCCGCTTATTCTAATATGACCAGATATTAGTGGAGTTTCTGACTGAGTGGAATGAAATCAGTAGGTTTGATTGTTTCCATATTTGTCTAAATTGGACTTGTATAAAAAATTGACATCGATTGGAGATTATTTTATATTTACCAATTCTGAATTCCATACCATTATATTAAAGCACTTGCAGAATCTAAAAACATCATAATATGAGTTTTTTGTTGATGGTTTATTTGTAAGTCACAGGTTAAATATGCACAACCTAGCCACAAAGCTGTTCACGAACCTTATCAATCATATTGAACGTTCTAAGATATTGCCACAATTTTGACTTACTCTATATACCCCTTGTATTTCACAAATTTAGACTCAAATTTTCAAATCAATGGAAGTTTATTATCTTTCACCTACCTGACCATCAGCGCAGAAGATTCAATGAGAATCCAGTTAAACAAAAATGAATAAAAAATACTTGATATTCATAAAAGGTTTAAAACATAGTGCTACTCGTAATGCAGAAGGGGAAAACCTACCAGTACAAAAAGTGATGTTGATTACTCTGATATTAAGCTATGGTCGCTTCAGTAAAGACTCTTATGACTGAGAGTTTGTCAGTAGAAATTTAAAAGAAGGCAACGGCTTCGAAGAATCAGAATTGTGCTTCAAAAAATTAAGAAATTGGTGTTTCACATCATTACTATAATTTCTGCTTCCTATTTTTTTTTTTTTTTTCCAACATGCATATTCTTTTTTCCTATAATCGGTGAAAAAAATAAAAATACTGAGAAACAATTGAAAAATGGTGGAAAGTAGAATTAAGATGAAATCTGTAATATTTCATAAAGGAAAAAAAAAAAATATGTAATGCAGACAAAAAAACATGGGCCAGTAAAAATAGTTAAATAATAAAAATTTGCACAGCAAGAGATTTGTGTTGACGAAACGATTCACCTTTCTTTGCAGTTATTTAGTACTTTAATAAATTGGTTCTTAATTTAATAGATGACTACTCCATTTTTTTTAAAAAAAAGAGAAATTTAAAAAATGTGTATTTCAATTTAACTAGACACATATTTATACTGAGATACAAATACCAATATACTGAAAAAAGATAAAATTAATAACACATCACATTCAAATATCAATAGAACCTTTTATTGAAAAGTGAAAGGGCTTGTCAGACTGCCACTTATACCCACCCCATAATACAACTCCAGAGAAGCATAATAAAACAGGATTGAAATCATTGATTCTTCCCAAAGTCTGTAAAAACAAACCATCAAACAGAAGAAAGGTGTAAAAATTAGATGTCTGAATCAACTAGGATAACAGAACAAGCAAATTATAACCTCATTCTAGGGTACAAGGGTTTTCAGATCATCAACCAAGTTGGATTCAGTGGCTCTTTTGAAGAGTCAAAGAGAGACGTTACCTATAAAAATGATCCTACTATATAATTTGTTAGTTAATGATCTTTCAATTGAAATTAACTCTTCAAGTTAACACAATGAAAAAAAAAAAAAAAAAAAATGACAATTATCTCAACAAATCACGACGATAGTTGAGAGTGGGGAAAGAGATTAAAACGATTTCATAGAATCATATAGGGGGATTACATACTGAAGTACGTCGACAAATAATAGAAAATGAATCAAGAATAATTTGGAATAATCAATGGGACTTCTGGTGCTTTTTATAGTTTTAGAGAAAACAGTTGTTACCCGAAACGTTGTTTCCAGGGTGGTTATTTGTTTAGTTGGCAGATAACGACATGTTTTTTATTTTCATTATTCAAACAATTTATCCAATAGTGAATGTCCTAAACTCACAAAATCTTTAATAGAAGTTTCATCTGGATCTGTTTGATTTCCCATAAGAAAGATGAAATTAGGGTTTCACCAGATCAAATCAAAAAAAAACTTTTGACTGTCAACATCGAAGTTCTTGTCTTCTTCCGATTTCGATCACCCTCTGGTGCTACATGATGAACGTAAATCGACTGTAACAGTTTAAAAATCTAACAATTAAGTATTTACTTAACATCACATTTATTGAAGTAGTGATTGTGTATTTATTGTTGCTAAAGCGAAATTCAAAATTCTTTAATCGCAAAAATTAGTATTTTTTTTTTTTTTTTTTTTTTTTTTTTTTTTTTTTTACCATCACAAAAGGTCATACATTAAAGAAAACATGTTATACACTAAATAAGGAGCAAAAACCTAAAAGAGAGCATCAGTTCTTGCTCATAGGAAAACAAAATCAATGGTATTACCATAGTAATGAATAAAATAATAAAAACAAAGCACCACATGTATAATAAGACGATAGGAAATTAAAATAAAAGGAAATTAATCATAGTTAAGTAGACCCTATTATGTTACAAAAAAAAAAAAAAAAGATAATGACCCTAAAAATAATATTTTTTGCTTGGGAGTTAGCATGGTACATCCTCCAGTTCCCCTTCTCAATGAT
Source organism: Saccharomycopsis vini (assembly GCA_031124825.1). NCBI lineage: Eukaryota > Fungi > Ascomycota > Saccharomycetes > Ascoideales > Saccharomycopsidaceae > Saccharomycopsis > Saccharomycopsis vini. Next base: position 14,036 of record JASTUB010000051.1, read on the forward strand.
GTAGAATTGATCAGTAGGAATAATACTACTCAAATATTTATAAAGGATCTATTTTGTTTTCCACTATTTTGCAAAAAAAATATTCCTTAAGGATTATCAGCAAACATTATGGAACCCATTACTGAATGCTGTTAGTAAATCAAATCACCAAAAAAATAGTTGAGTGCAAAATTATATATAAAAAAATAATATACCGAAAAACAAAGAGCAAAATTAAATCAATTTATTAAGAAGCTGACATATGAAATCATAAACAAAATAATTTTGCATAGCTTTAAGAATTTGCAACATCTTAATAAACTTAACTTATCAGGCACCTCTATTGAAAGCATATACGAATTTTGAGGCTCATACCTCTAAAATGAAAGATTTGGTAGATCTTGAACATCATAAATATTGATAACGTAGTAAACCTTTCTCAGTTGGAAAGATTTGAAAGGATCTGCAAAAAAACTCAGTTGATTATGTTATAAAATTTCAAAAAAGTCAAAACCTTAATCACACCTGTTAAAAAAAATTCTCCGTATAGATGTCATTAAAAATTAAGAAAATTCAACTGGTTTATATTTATCACAAAACAAATTGGAGGGCTTATTTACAATATTCAACTGAAGAAAGAAATTTTCAATCAAATTCCAACAAGGCAATGTCTATCAGCAAATTGAATTTTTTTTTTTTTGTTTCTGAAATATGGAATACTGCTTGGTAAAAAGACAAATGAACTAGTAATATACTAGAAGCGAAAGTTTCTGCAAACCTGAATTTACAGCTTACAAAGCTTTTTCCCCATAAAGGAAATAAGGAAAGAGGAACTTGCAAAGTAATATCTACTAGAAAATAATGCATATCTAAATGAAGAAATGTAAGGTTGTGATCAGCTTTGAGCTGGGGTAGAAAAAAAAAAAGAACATCAGCCTATGAAATATTCTTATCTTAATTCCAGAAACATAAATCTTATTGTAATTTAAAAGAATTTAAAGCTATAAGAATAAAGAGCATTCCTGTCTTGAGAGAAGGTGTATGGCAAAAGTAAGACATTCTTCGTTTGAAGATCTATGTTTATATGTTAAAATTAATATGATATTCATATTTGAAAAAGTATGAACTCTGTATAATTTCTTGTTTTGATTATTGTTACTTATTTCTTTAAATAATTGGACTCAATATATAAACGGGGGAATATTCATATTTTGATCCAAATGATTTTAGGGTGTTGTTCCAGCCTTTATCTAGGTTCTTCACATTAGTCATTAAATAATTTATCTTCTGGCAGTTTTACTTCTTGATTATATAAACAAATTGTATATAAAATTCGAGGATATAGTGTTCCATCGGTCTTCATAGTGACGTCTGATTCTTTCTCCTAAACTCATGTTGAAAATATGGTGTTTTTTTGGGTCTGCTATTTTGTGCCAACAAAAAAACAAAAAACAAAAAAAAAAAAGTCGAAATAATAAAAGGAACTAATTATCTCAAAGGCAATAATAATGATTGAGCCAATGACAGTTAAATTCACAGATCTTCCTAATGAAATCATATTGAAAATCCTAGAGTATGTCGAGAATGAAAAATATATTTAAGCTTACTTTTGTGTTTCCAAAGCTAGAATTAATCTATAGTCAGTTATTTAAGAAGATATGTTTTTATTATTTTTCGAAAACCGACGCAGCTGGTTTAAAAAGAATTCATTTCAATGATAATAAATTTATAGATTGTCTTACTTTCAATCCATATATTGAGATTCCATTTAAAAACGTCCATCAATTGAAAACAGTGAAACATCATATTCGTGAAATTTAATTGCCAACTTTACCCAACTCTTTGGAAACATTTGACACCTATAAAGATTTGTTGTGGGATTTGCTTCTTTTCATCTCTACAATAGATGAATTAGATTATTTAGAAGCTCTAAGCAATTACCCAATTCCTATTCCAACCAAGAAATTGAAACGTTTTGTGGATAATGAAAACTTTTCTTTTAAAACAGATCAAATACAACATCTTGACCTTACAAACCGCTCAAGAAATGCTTCACTTAATCTTGAGTTGTTTAATTTTCCACAATTGAAAGAATTGAAATTCAAAATTGCTACAAAATATACTTTTGATGGTAAAAATTGGTTATCCTCTCCTAATTTGAAAAAAATTTCGATAACATATGATTATGAGTATGGTAAAAGGGTAGAACGATATGATAACTTTGTACCATACACTCGTAGCGTATTGACGCTTGAAAATCTAACAAATAAATATTTACCTAATATTACATCAATAGAAATTTTAGTTGATGTTCTTATGCAGGGTGCTACTGAAATGAAGGTCGAAGCTATTTGTTTGCAAAAATTAGAAAATTTTACGATCCAATGGTGTAATCATCTTGAGAAACCATCCTTTGACTGTCCGAACTTGAAATCACTAAAAATTAGTTCTTGTGACTATGGAGTGATTCCTTCTATTCATCCGACTTCTGATCAATTAGCTCCAATTGAACTTAACAATAATTTAATTACCGATATTTCTTGTCCTCAAAATCTTCTGAAAATAGAGTTTATTGATTTGAGTTATAACAAAATTGATGATTTGTCCAGCCTTGAAACTTTGAAATATCTTAATAAGCTTGATTTATCATATAACTCTATTGAAAGTATAGAAAGTCTAGGATTTTTAACAAATATGAAATGGTTGGATGTATCTGAAAATAAAATTAAGGATGTGTCACCATTAAAATTACTCACAAATTTGAGGTTTTTAGATATAACTGCTAACTCTATTGAAGATATATCACATCTTTCGAATTTGATGAAATTGAAACACTTACTGGCTCAGAGTAATCAAATTAACAATTTTGATTGTTTACGCAATCTACCTTTGTCTAGATTGTAGTTCTTCAACAATAAAATCAAAAAAATTCACATGGATGGGGGATTTAAAAATCTTGAGCATTTGGCGATAGAAATTAATGATATTATTGATATGTATAATGTGAATAATCTTCCCATGTTGAAATCTTTGAAACTATCCAAAAACAAGATAGAATCGGTTGAAAAAATTGAGAAGATTTTATGTGAAGAGGGTAAACTTAGATGAAGATAAAGTGAATCAGCTAATAGAAATGACTAATCGTGACTTGAAATTGGAACTTTTAATCGGTCCCAACATTTCATCACCTTTAATTCAAAAATTATCAAACACAAAAAACTTATATCTACTTTGGCCGCATTAGAAGATGAGTTTTCTTTCTTTTTTTAATAATATTTGGGCAATGTGTATAAGAAGAATAGCAAGATGAAAAAGAAGCTAGGTGATTCTCATCCATCAGTTCATATTTGTATATTAAGTACCTTTTTGATGATAATATGTATCCAAACATTCGTTACTTGAGAGAAATGCAAGAATAATAAAAAAAAAAGAAGAAAAAAAAAAAAAAAAATAGAGTAGTAAATAATAAGAAGGGAAAGATTCTGAAAAAAAGCGTCTATATTAGCAAGTAGTTCAAATGATGTAGATGGAAAATAATAATTATAATGAAGAGCAGTATTATAAAATTAATTAAAAGCAACAAAAATAAGGAAACTACGAAAAGAATCGTTAACTGACTAAATATTAATCAGACTTTAATTATAAACTATTTAGACATCCCCCCACGAATAATTATGTATTTGATTACATTTGTTTCAATATCGTTTTGGAGAGCAGTAAAATCAAGACCAACCCATCTTCCTCCTTATTTTAGGAGCGGATTTCATTTCACTTTTTTTTTTTTTTTTTTTTTTTGAATCTCAAAATTAGTTTTTGATGGTGATGGCGGCTAAATCAAAGAGAGAGAGAGAAAAAAAAAAAAAGATTGATATCATATTTTTTTGAATCAGTCATTTAATAATCTGTCAAGATTGCAATGAATTTAACAGATCTTCCCAGTCAAATAATATCGAAGATTCTATATTATCTTGATCATAAGAACTTATTCGATCTCAACCTCGTGTTCGTACATCTGAATGCGTTTCAAGAATTAATACAAACCCAACTATTCAAATCAATATGTATTTATAACGGTTTATCCACAGAAACTGATGAAGAAGATTACTCAAGAAAAATCCATTTAGATGAAACTAAATTTGTTGATTGTACCATTAAAGAATCATGTATCAATCTTCCAATAGAAAATGTTCAACAATTGACTAAAGTCAAGCACTATATTCATGAAGCTGATTTGTCCCAATTAGAGATACCAACAGAGGACGAAGAAACTTATTCAGCTTCATTTGTTGATTTAATCAATTTTATCAACTCGATAAGTACATTAAGTTGTTTGGAAATAAATTTTGATTATCCCGTTTCTGCACCAATAGAAAAATTAGTATGTCGTTTGGAATCTAATAATTTCTCTTTTAGAAGAGATCAAATTAAAGTTCTTAATCTTACAAACTGTTCCTCAGAAGTTTCAGTTGATCTTGAACAACTTGATTTTCCGAAATTAAAGGAATTGGATTTGTGTGGTGCTAGATCAATTACTTTTGATGGAAAAAATTGGGCATCTTCTCCTTATTTAGAAAAACTTAGAATAATTTTCGACTTTGATGTTTTAGAAGAAAATCTGGATGATTCATTTGAAAGTCCAAGTAAAAAATGTGATTTAATACTCAAAAATTTAACAAATAAATACTTGCCTAATATTACCAGCATTGATATTTCATGTGATAGTCCATACTCTGCTGCTAGAGTCAAAATTCAAAGTATTTGTTTGCAAAAATTGGATTGGTTTTCCATCTATATGTGTGAGTGTGTTAGAGAAGTTGACTTCAATGATTGTCCAAAATTGAAATCAATAATGCTTTGTAACGTTCAAAGAGAAATAATACCTCCTGTTCAGCAGCTTTTTGGTAGTCTTGCTGAAATTGATTTTTCATATAACTCAATCAAAGATATTTCTTTTATTCAAAACCTCCTGAATATAAAATCCATCGATTTATCCGGTAACAAAATAACTGAATTGCCGAGTTTTGAAAATTTGCAAAATCTTCAAGAGTTACATTTGTCAGAAAATTATATTGAAAGTATACAAAAACTTAAAGATTTGAAAAATTTGGAAATCTTGGAAATAACAGGGAATAAAATAAGTGATGTTTCGCCGTTGACTTGGCTTACAAATTTGAGGACCTTGAATATCAGTGATAATAATATTGAAGATTTATCACTGCTCTCGAATTTGAAAAGGTTGGAAAAACTACTCTCTGATAATAATCTGATTAATGACTTCTACTGTCTACAAAACTTGCATTTGTCAACATTATCTTTAAGAAACAATCAATTCGATAAGATTGAAATCGAGGAGGGGTTTGAAAAATTGAAAGAATTTTTTTTAATTGAGTGTGGTATCTCTCAAATTAAATTGCAAAATTTGGAAAATCTTGAACTTTTGGAATTGGACGGCAATGCCATTACCAATATGAATCATGTAACTAACCTTCACAAGTTGAGATCATTGAAATTATCTAGAAACAACATAGAATCGGTTAATTTTCTATCAAACTTGAAAGCTGTGGCGAAATTAGACATTTCTGAAAACAGTATACATCATATAGATGCAATTGCGGATTTGAAAAATTTAACCTACCTAAATCTATCGAGAAATGAATTGAAGGATCTGTTCAAGATACATAACTGTCCTAAACTTAAGGAGCTCCATCTATATAATTGTGGGCTAAAAAATTCACCTACTTTTTGACAAATAGATAACCTTCGCATTTTGAGTTGTTGCGGAAATTATATTGGAGACAAATTCTACCAAATATTGAAAGCTAGAAATCAAGATTTAATGTCCTTAAGTATTAATTCTTTTATGATATAGGATTATTTACGGAATAAATTAAGAAATTCAAAGAATTTGGAAGTTATTTTTGAGTCTTAACTACGAAGATTCATTTTATTTTCATAATATTGTTGGCCACTTGAATTTTTTACATAATTGCAAGAAGGTGGGGCAAAAAAAATAAGATGATCAATGAATTAGTTCATATAAAAATTAGGCGTTTTTGATCTCAAATTTCACCTACATTCAAAATGAGAATAAAGTTAAAATATTCAAGTTAAGATAAACGTCTGAAGAGTGGTAAAACATAAGCGCAACTCAAATTGAAGGAAGTGAAGAAGGATGAGAATAATGTATCACTATACAAAATAAGTAGAATTGCTTTGCTTGTGACTGAAAGTTTTTTTTTTTTTTTATTTTTTCCTCTCTGGGAATATCAATTATAAGCAAAGTTGCCCCAAAAACCCTTTCGGCATTTTGTTCGTTGAATACCTTAAGCACTTATTCAACGTCAGCCTTCCATCCCAAAGCTGGAGACGTCACAAGAGCTAATTCACCACCCCCCCCTTCTCCCCAACTATTCAAATCGATAAGCTTTTTTTATTTTCAGCCAAATCCAAAACTTGAAATGCTTGGAGTGGAAGAGGGTCAATGAATTGCCTGTTTAACAGGAAGCGAATGTCTGTAAACACTAAATTTATTCAAAAATCTTATCAAAAATTATCAAGGGCTGAAAATTTTGAAAAAATTACAAACTCTCAACATATGTAAAATTAAATTAGAAGAAATCTTAAACAGATAACAAGAATGGCAGATTGTGATTCAAAATTTTGTTTCAAAATCGATAATAGTGTGCCTTATGATGTAGCTCAAAAGTTGAGAAATTCAAAAAATTTAGAAGCTGTGTATACGGGGCTTACCTATAAAAACCTGCTATTTTCATAATTTTCGGGCTCTTGTTTATCTAGTGTTGTTACACATTGTATTTATTTGTTTAGGTGATCAGATTTTGTCTTTCTATGTAACTTATCTATTCCTATTTTTATATTTATCAAATTAACATGACAATAAAAATAATATATGTATTGCTATTGAATTTCGCAAATGAAAGCTTTCAAAATTTCTTTGGTGATTTAAAAGACGATAATTAAAATGACAAATGTGCCTCTATTTGCACTTAATAATGATTTTTCTGTTATATTTAATATATAATGAGGTTTCTATTACTATACTCGAATGGCTAATTTTTGTCGTTACACTTGTCACAAATGTGATGGAGAGATGATATTCAAAAATTCACTCTGCAAAGCATTTTTTTTTGTATTTTTTTTTTTTTTTCCCGTTTTTTTTTCCCGTTTTTTTTTTGTTGAACTAAAAATTTGACATGTTTTGACTTTACACAAAAATGTCTGGTGAGCCAATGACAATCAACATCACAAATCTTACCAATAAAATCATATTGAAGATTATAAAATGTCTTAATTATGAAAACTTGTGTAACCTTAACCTTGCATTTCCAAAGCTGAAGACGTTGCAGGAATTGATTTATCCCCTACTATTCAAATCGATTTTTTTTTTTTTTTTTTATTTCCCAGAGGACTTCGCATGACATGATTTAAAGAGAATTCATTTCACTGAAAATGAATTCATTCATTTTATAATTCTGGAAAAACAAATTGAAATTCCATTGGGAAATGTCTTTAAATTGAACAAGGTCAAACATCATATTCGTGAAGTTGAGTTACCGACTTTACCCAACTGTTCAGAAAATTTTAGAACTTATAAAGACTTTTTATGTGATGCTATTGCTCTTGTCAATTCATTGGATGGATTGGAGGTTTTAGTAACTCGCGCTAATTGTCCAATTATTTGTGCAATAGAAAAATAGAGTTGTTTCTTGGATCATGATAAGTTCTCTTTTAGAAGAGATTGAATACAAGTTCTTGAACTTACAAATAGGTCAGAGAAAGTTTCAGTTGACCTTGAGCTGCTAGATTTCCCACAATTACTGTATTTGAAATTAAGTCTCACTAGCCCATACACTTTTGACGGCAAAAATTGGAGTTCTTCGCCTGATTTATCAAGAATTTCAATAAAATTCCTCCTAGAAGATATTTTAAATGATGAATCAACAGTTGGCCGCAACTTTATGACATTTGAAAATTTTCCAAATGAATATTTGCCCCATCTCTACATTATTGAAGTTTCAAGCAGTGATGAGCTTGAGGACTATGGCGAAGTGAAAATCAAAACTCTTTGTTTGAAAGAATTGGAGGATATCTTGATCAAAGACTGTAAATTTGTTGAGCAACCACCTTCAATTAACTGTCCAAACTTGAGGTTTATTGTTCTTTCAAATACCGGAACTAGAGTAGTTCCTCCTATGGACCCGATCCCTGATGGAATAAATATCATAGACCTCGCTGATAATTCAATTACAGATATTTCTTTTATTGAAAACCTTCTGGAGGTGGAATGTATTGATTTCGACAATAATGAAATAACGGATTTGCCCAAATTTAACATTTTGGAACATCTTACTCTGCTCATATTATCAAATAACTCTATTGAAAGTATTAAAAACCTAGGATGCTTGGAAAATTTGATAGGCTTGAATATATCTCATAATCAAATTAAGGATGTCTCTCCATTAAAATTACTCAAAAACTTGAATTCCTTAAGCATATATGGTAACTTTATTGAAGATATATCATCCCTTTCCAATTTGATGGGATTAGAGCTGTTGCTGGCTGCTCATAATAAAATCAGTAGTTTTGATTGTTTACGCAACTTACCTTTGACTGAATTAATCATGAGCAAAAATAAACTTGAAAAAATATATATTGAAGATGGATTTGAAAAATTGGAAGCATTACATTTAAGTCGATGTCGTCTTGACACCATTAAATTAAAAAAATTTGCGCAATCTTAGAGTGTTAGAAATGGACCACAATAAAATTACTAACATGGATAATGTGACTAACCTTCCCAAGTTGAAAACTTTGGATTTATCTTCAAATAAAATAGAATTATTTGATTTTTTATCAAACTTGAAAACAACGACACTGTTAAATATATCCAATAACAAAATATGTCGTCCTATTGACACCATAGAAAATTTTGAATATTTAACTCACTTAAATCTATCTAAAAACAAATTGAAAGATCTGTTCACCATTTCTGACTTTCCCAAACTTCAAGATCTTAATTTAGAAAAATGTGGACTAAAAAAAATTCCTATTTTTAAACAGGCGAACAATATTAAATCTTTGAAATTTTTAGGAAACCCCATTGAAAATTACGGGGGGTTGGAAAATTTGGAAAATTTGAAAAACCTCTACATCCGTCAAGTAAAGCTAACTAGAAATAATGTTTATGAAATAATAGAAATAGCCAATAGTGGCGCACCATCATCTCTCACAATTGATCGTAATTTGCCATTTCTTGCAGTTGAAATATTAAAGCATGCAGAGAACTTGGATGTATCTTGTTGGTAATTGAAAGAGTGTTGAAAAACAGGTTTCATGAAAGAGCATTTAAAATAATCTAGATGAAGAAGAATATACTTTGTGGGAAATAAAAATGCAAGAATAATGTGATGAGGCTGCCTAACGAACTGTTCGTTGGTTAAATAGCAACAAGATGACTTCTTTCTTATTGTAACTAAGCTTCTCGCCCATTTCTCATGTTTAACTATTATTATTATTATTATTATTATTATTATTATTATTATTATTATTATTATTATTATTATTATTATTATTATTATTATTTTCAAATAAATTTGTGTAGTTGATTTAATTCGTTTCAATAGTATTTGGAAATGATAAAATAAGCAAAGCTAACTTACTTTTAGGGGGTGATTAAATTTCCTAGTTTAATTTTTTTTTTTTTTTTTTTTTGCAGCAAAAAAAATCACCAAATTCTTATATTTTTTAATGTGATTTTACAAAGAGATAAAATACCAATATTTAGCATGATTTATCACGAACAGAAACGGCGTTATTAACATATGTCACAATAGCAACCAGCTTCACAGATCTTCCTAATGAAATAATATTGAATATTCTAAATTATATAGATAAACAGATCTTGTTCGATCTAAGACTTCAATTCCTTGGACTGGAAAGGTTGCAAGAATTGATTCATAGTCATCTATTCAAATCAATTTGTTTTTATTATCGTTCACCTAAACAAACTAATGGTGACATTTTGAAAAAGATTTGTATTGATGAAAGCGAGTTTGTTGATTTTGCCATTCAGAAGTCGTATATTAATATTCCCATAGAAAATGTTAACCAATTGATTAAGGTCAAGCATTATATTCATGAAGTTAACATGTCCCTTTTACACAGCTCACTAGACACAAACGAAGGATATACAAGTCTATTGCTGAGTTTAATGAACTTCATCAATTCGATGACAATAGTAAATTCTTTGCGTATCAATTTCGATTATCCTATTTCTGCTCCAATTGAAAAATTGGTATGTTTTTTAGAATCTGATAAGTTCTCTTATAGAAGAGATCAAATAAAAGTTCTTGAACTTGCAAATTGTCTACCAAAAGTTTTCGTTGATCTTGAAAACCTCGACTTCCCACAACTCAGAAAGTTTAAGTTAACTGTTGCTGGATCATATACTTTTGATGGGAAAAATTGGAGATCTTCTCCTCATTTAGAAAAACTTTTGGTGGACCACGATTTGTATTACTTTTCAGAAGATGAAAATGAGGATGAAGAACCAGAAGAAGGCTGTAAATTGGTATTTCAAAATCTAAAAACTAAATATTTGCCTAATATTAGCACACTTGAAATTTCAAGTAGTAGTGTAGATTCTATTGCTGAAGTCAATATCAAAAGTCTTTGTCTACAAAACTTAGAAAAATTGAGTATTACAAATTGTTGCAGCACTGAGGAAATAGACTATACTGGCTGTCCAAAATTGCAGTCGATAACTTTGGCGGATGTTCAGATAAAAGTAGTTCCTTCGATTGAGCAACCCTTTGATCAGCTTTTTAGAATTGATTTTAGTGAAAATTTGATTAAAGATATTACTTTTATTGAAACCCTTCTGAATATAAAATATATCAATTTAAGCACTAATAATATAACTGATTTGCCAAGTTTTGAGAAGTTGGGAAATCTCGAAGAGCTTCACTTATCAAATAATTCTATCGAAAATATTCAAAACCTTGAATGTTTGAAACACTTGAAAGAATTGTATTTATTTGACAATAAAATAAAAGATGTTTCACCATTAAAATCTCTTACAAATTTGCAAGTCTTGCGGATTAATAGTAATTTCATTGAAGATATATCACTGCTTTCGAATTTGATCATATTACAAGAATTGCTGGCTCAATATAATCAAATAAGTAGTTTTGATTGTCTACGGAATTTACCTTTATCTATATTATGTTTGAACAGCAATAAAATTGACAAAATTGACATTGATGAAGGGTTTGACAAATTGAAACATTTATTTTTGACTCAGTGTGGGATTCGTACCATTAAATTGAGAAATTTGAAAAATCTTGAACTTTTGACATTGTACGGTAATCATATTAGTGATGTAAATGATGTTATCAATCTTCCCAATTTAAGTTCTTTAGTTCTCTCCACGAATAAAATAGAATCAACTGATTTTCTATCAAACTTGAAAACTGTCAAATCCTTGAACATATCGGACAACAATATTCATCATTTAAGTATCATTTCAAACTTCCAAAACTTAACACAGTTGAATCTATCACAAAACAAATTAGAAGATCTGTTTTCCATTTACAATTGTCCAAAGCTTGAGCAGCTCAGAATAGAAAAGTGTGGGTTGAAAGAAATTCCTATTTTGAGCCCAGAAAACCATCTTAAATATTTGTATTGTTCAGGAAATGATTTTGAAAACTATCAAGCATTGAGAGCCTTTAAGCGTTTAGAGAGAATCAATCTATGCCAAATTGAAATCACAGAAGTAATCGTCAATCAGATAATAGAAATGATGAAGCCTAAATCGAAAGTCCTTCTCACGGTGACTTACAAGATGATTCCAGATCATCTTGTCCAGAAACTCATTAATACAAACTTTCAAGTAATGTTCGGCATTTAATCATTGAATTTATTTCACAATTCGGTTCAATGGGTTTAGAAAAGTCCAAAGACAGTGCTGAAAGAAAAAGCTAAAAGAATTTCTTCAGCAATATTAGCTAAAGGATATCAATTTAAACAAAATGATATTGGTTATGTTGAAACATATCATAGATTTAAATCTATATCTTTAGGGTCAGTCAAAATATAACCACGCCACATGTTATCATTATTTTGATTTCATCTAAGAGGCCATAAAAAATTGTCAAAAAAAAAAATCTTTTTTTTTTGTTCCTGAAACATATTGATCCCATTCATCTATGGCTTCGTCAAATAATTGTTCTCTTTTTGTTGATGAGGAACTCTATATTTTCTGTCATTGTCATCTCCCACAAATATTTTTATTAGTGCGGTAAGTTGAGAACTCAACTAGCAGGAACCTTTTTTTTCCCCTTTCTATCCAATTGCTGTTTGCTGCTTTTTGTTATTCAGAATTCGTAAAATCGTCATAGATGTTCCCAAACTTTACTAATAATTCAAAGGCACTCCAGTTCAACAACCATTACCATTAGCTTGCAATCCACAGATGTAAAGTGACATATGAATTTGTAAGAAAAAAAAAAAAGATAAATGTATCAATGTGTAGTCTAATTTAAATAAAAAAACAGAAGATGCTTATCTTATAAATTACAATAATTGGATCTTACTGAAGCAAAATATCCATATTGCATCAATTATTCTGTCTTTCTCAACTGTGTTAAAAGCAAAGATGATAATTCTTATCACATAATGTTAATAGTGACCCTTCGTGTCCTTGAAAAACATTATTCTTCAAATGAATCTTCATATTTATTGTCTCTTAATTGATATATAATGTGATATACTTTTATCGACTAATTTAAACAGCTCACCCCTTTTCACCCCTAGTTTCTTACCAATTGTTTTTTTTTTTTTTTTTTTTTTTTTTTTTTTATTTACTTTTCGATGCTTTGAAAGAAGCTTTTGACACAACAATCTATTGCAAACCCCTCGAGACATTTTGTATGATAAAATAATTATGGCTAAAATCGCAGAACTTCCTAATGAAATAATATTAAAGATTTTAAGTCATTTCAACAGTGAAGCCTTATTTGATCTCAGCCTTGTATTTTACAAACAGGAGGAATTGCAAGAATTGATTTATACCCAACTATTCAAATCGATACTTTTTTTAAATTTCTCATCAAGAAACACAAATGTGGCTGATTTGAAAAGAGTTTGCTTCAATGAAAATGAATTCATTGATTGTTATTTCAAACCATCATATGTTATTGTTCCCTTGAAAAATATTCATCAATTGAACAAAGTGAAGCATCATATTCGTGAAGTTGATTTATCTAAATTTCATATTGATTTTGAAGACAATCAAGATAATCGAAACCTATTCTGGGATTTGATTAGTCTTATAAACTCATTGACTGTGTTGAATGTTTTGAAAACTTGATCGGATTATCCGATTTCTTGTCTAATACAAATGTTGGTATGCTTTTTGAATTATGACAAGTATTCTTTAAGAAGAGATCAAATAAAAGTACTTGAACTTAGAAACTGTTCACCACAAGTTTCAGTTTATATTGAACTGCTAGATTTTCCTCTATTGAAAAAATTGAAGTTAGGTTTTGCGAGTTCAAACACTTTTGATGGCAGAAATTGGAGATCTTCTCCTAATTTAAAGAAAATTTCAATAATTTACGACTCAAATTATTCTTCAAGAGATGAATTTGATGATTCAATAGCTGGTAATCATTTATTGACATTAAAAAATTTGACAAATAAATATTTACCAAACATAACCTCCATCAAAATTTCGAGCAGCAAAGGTGTTTGTGCTGCCGAAGTGGAAATCAAAGATCTTTGTTTAGAAAACTTAGAATCTTTCTCCCTAACAGATTGTCATTACCGTGAAAAAATAGATTTTTCCAACTGCCCAAACTTAAGGTTAATGTACTTTAAAAGAAATCGATTAGAAATAATGCCTTCTATGGAGCACTATCCTGAGGGGCTTACTAACATTTATTTTGCCAAAAACTTAATTAAAGATATCTCTTGTATCCAAGATCTTGTGAAAATGAAATACATCAATCTCAGCAATAATAAGATACGTGATTTGCCTAGTTTTGCAAGGATGTAAAACCTTGAAGTGCTTCAACTATCAAAAAACTCCATTAAAAATATACAAAACCTTACATACTTGAAAAATTTGAAGAGATTAGATATATTCCGAAACAAAATTAAAGATGTTTCCCCTCTAAAATCGCTCACACAATTGAGAGTTTTACGAATGCATAACAACTGTATTGAAGATATTTCACCACTTTCTAACTTGATGAATTTGGAAGAATTGTTGGCTGATAACAACAAAATTAAAAGTTATTATTGTTTACGTAACTTACCTTTGTCCACATTATCCTTGAATAATAACAAAGTCAAAAAAATCGAAATTGAAGAAGGATTTAACAAATTGAAAAAGTTATTCATAGACGAATGTCAAATTAAAATCATCACATAAAAGAATTTGGAAAACCGTGAATGGTAATAATATTAGTGACATGAATAATGTACCACACCTTCCCAAATTAAGCACTTTGGCAGCATATAAAAATAAAATAGAATCATTTGATTTTGTATCAAGGATTCAAACCTGGGAGTTTATAAAATTGTCCGAGAATAATATACATTATATAGTCACCATTTCCAATTTGAAAGATTTGAAATACCTAAATGTATCAAAGAACGGATTGGGTAGTCCGTTCAACATATTCAACTGTCCCAAGGTTACCCATGTCATGATAAATCGTTGTGCTTTATATGCAATTCCTAATTTTAAATAAGTAGACAACATTATATCCTTAGATTGTTCAGATAATCCTTTAGACAGTTTTCAACGGATGGAAAATTTGAAAATATGACAAGAACTTTTCAGATTTGGAGTTATGTTTAGTAAAGCTATTGTGAAGCATTTATTAGAAGTTAATAATCCTTGTTTGAAAATACATTTATCAATTGATAATATTGAGGTGCCGGATCAAATCCTCAAGAAAGTGGGGGAAAAAAAGAATTTGAAATTCATTTTTGGTTTTTTGAAAATTTTAATTTTTCAGATGGCTAACAAAATCGAATAATCTATATCTAAATCTTGGGAGAAAAGAATAAAAAAATAAGAAACTAAATAAGAAAACTAAGAGAAGACAAAAAAAAAAAAAAAAAACAAAAAAAAAAACATGTAACAGCATTTCAAATCTTATAAAGATGACCAGAATAATAATCTCTAGTATTGAAATAGACATTTTTTTTATTATTTAAAATTGTTTTCTATTTGACAATTTCGCCAATCTTTATTTTGAATAACTCAATAGGCACCAAAAAGATGTCCATAACCAAACATCTTGTCAGAGAACCAACTGCTCCTATAGCTTCATTCCCGTTGTCACTGATGACTTTGTTTCATATTCTTCAAACCTTGGAATTTAGTTGACGTGAATAAGCCATATACCATCAGTAGCCAACCTAGAAAGTAAAATTCCACCACAATATTCTTTTATACATTATGCAGAAGTATAAATTTTTGCTCTTGCTTTAATGTCATCATCTCTTTGGCTTGACGACTCTGGATTTCTTTTTATTTGTGTATTCTTCTATAACAATTGATATTTAGAAATGGGCTTGTTGAAATTATAGCCTCTTTTATCAGTCCCATCAGGAATGTTGTGTTATTTTATTTTCTACTCCATGGTAAAAATCACTTGTACGTTGTTTTTAAACACAAAAACTCTTCATTTCCACTATTGAAGCGACAATATTTCATCAAATGGTCTGTAAACTTGAAAGGCTTCATGTATGTTGAATGAAAAAAAAAAAAAAAAAAAAAAAAAAAAGTGGCAAATCGCATTGTTTCACTTGTTTCTTTTGGTTTCTTTGAATATGATCATTTAGTTCAAAATTTGGGTTGAGAAATTCAAGTTTTCAAAATTTAGAAACGACTTGCAAAAGAATATATATATATATATAAGTATGGAAAAAAATTATTTATAAGCTAGTACACTACGTGGATTTTAATGATAACAAATCATTGCAGTGAGTATTGTCTAACAAAGTGTCTATTATATGGCTGCTCAACTAGTTGTAAAGTACCTTGCTAAGTCTCATCTTGATAAACTGGATTTTATTTATCTTATGTGATATTTTGGGTCACCGCTTTCTCTCTTTGGCTTGCCTTTGGCGCTTCTTTAAAAAAAAACTTTAATATTGGCGTACATTTTTATTTGACCAATCTCTAATCTAAAGTTGTATCAATATTTTCAAGATAATGTATCTTATATTTTATATTTGAGGTTTTACATCAACATTTTGTGTGCCATACATAATAAACCCATTCACCCCCACCCCACCCCCAATAGTCTTGTTTTTTTTGTTTTTTTTTTAATTCAATCACTTTTTGACAAGTTTAAGTAGAAATTATAATTAAGTAAAGCTTTTGAAAGGCAATTAAATATCTTTGATACTAAAAACCCTTCAAGAAATTATATGTTACAAAACAATGGTAGTTCAAATAACATATCTTCCCAATGAAATAATATTAAAGGTTTTAAGCCATCTCGGTAATCAAGCATTATTCGACCTCAACCTAGTATTTTCTCAACAAAAGAAGTTGCAAGAATTAATTTACACTCAATTATTCAAATCGATACATTTTTATTATTTCTCATCATTAAAATATCAGGAAGGCGACTCCAAAAGAATTAATTTCAGTGAAAATGAATTTGTTGACTGTATTATTCTGAAATCATATATTGGGGTTTCATTAAAAAATGTTCATAAATTGAACAGAATCAAACATCACATTCGTGAAATTAAACTACCCAGTTTACCCCACTCTTTTTCCCAAACATGTGAAACATTTGAAATTTATAGAGATTTGCTATGGGATACGATCATTTTTATCAGCTCCTTGAATGGATTGGATTTATTAGAAACTCACTCTAATCATCCAATTATTACTCCAATAAAAAAATTGAAATGTTCTTTGAGTCATGACAAGTTTTCTTTTAATAGAGATCGAATAGAAATTCTTGAACTTAAAAACTGTTCAAAGAAAATTTCAGTTGATATTGAACTGCTTGATTTTCCACAATTAAAAAAATTGAAATTGAGTTTCACCAGATCAAGTACTTTTGATGGCAAAAACTGGAAATCTTCTCCTCATTTGAAAGAAATTTCAATAGTTTACGACTTGCTTAATCTTACAGATGAGGTTCACGCTTTGGATGCATTCAATAACTTTTTGAAATTTGAAAATTTAAAAAGTGAATATTTGCCCAACGTCACTGTTTTTAAAATATCAAGCAGTTTTCTGGAGCGTTTTGCTCAAGTGGAAATTAAAGATATTCGTTTGAAAAAATTAGAAAAGTTCTCTATATCAGATTGTAGTTGCCTTCAAAAAATAAACTTTTCCAACTGCCCAAACTTGACATCAATTATGTTTAGAGGTAGCCATTTAGTAACAATACCTTCTGCTAACCAGTTTCCTGAAGGGCTTACTAGAATTTATTTTGCTGGAAATTCAATTAAATATATTTCTGGTATCCAGAACCTTCTGAATATGAAATATATGAATTTCAATAGTAATAGGATACGTGATTTGCCAAGTTTCAAAAATTTGGAAAATATTGAAGTGCTCTACCTATCAAAAAATTCCATTAAAAGTATACAAAATCTTGAAAACTTGAAAAACTTAAGGACATTGGTGATATATCAAAACAAAATTAAAGATATTTCGCCATTAAAAACGCTTACGCAATTGAGAATTTTGAGGATAAATAAAAATTGTATTGAAGATATTGTACCACTTTCTAATTTAATGAATTTGGAAAATTTGGTGATTGATCATAACAAAATCACTACTATTAACTGCTTAAGTACCTCAAATTTGTCAATGTTGTCGTTGAACAATAACAAAATGAAATTAATTAAAATTGAAGAAGGATTCAAAAAATTGAAAAAGTTATCCATGGCTCATTGTAAAATTGACATCATTATTTTAAGGAATTTAGAAAATCTCGAATTTTTGAATTTGAGGAATAATAATCTTATTGAATTAAAAAAATTAATAAATCTTCCCAAATTAAACACTTTGGTGGTATCTGACAATAGATTAAGCTCATTCAATTTCGTGTCAAAAATTCAAAGCTTGAAGTATATAGACTTATATCAGAATCATATAACTTCTATAAATTCCACCATTAATTTGCAAGGTTTAAAGTACCTAAATCTATCGAAAAACAGATTGGATGACCAGTTAAATATACGCAATAGTCTCTAAAATAATAAACCAAATGAGCAAAGTTAAGCATTGTATCCGGAACGTGACTTACTGCCTTTGAAATTTGAAAAAAAAGGAAACCAGACTTTCCAAAGCTTGTTGAAAGACTTGATAGAATTTTTGAATTCATTATCTAAATATTTTATTGTATAGAAGGAGTAGAAAAGCATTTTCATTTAAATTTGAAACCACATATTACTATTCACTCGGTGTCTCAAGTCTAATCAGTTATTACAATTCTAATAACACTGCTAAACTTTTCTTCTATTTCCTTGATGATGTATCTTCTTTAGTAAAGTTGTTATTAGCGCTTGTATCTTTAAGATAAAGCTGCTTTTATTTTCTAGTTTTCTTTGAATATCAAATAAACAAAAAATATCTTTATTAATATTAACGAGTTTTAGGTAGGTCTTTCAAGTTAGTGTTTGTTTTTAGAATTAATCTTCTTTCTATTAATTGTTTTTTTTTCTTTTTTTTTTCTTTTTTTTGTTTTTGTGGTAAATTTTCTCTTCACAAAAAATTTCCCATTTTAAGCAACAACTTTGTGATTAAAAGAAAATCTTTAATTTTCACAAATTTTTTATGAATACGGCTTTTTTTTTTTTCAATTTATTTAAATTCTTCATATTACAAAACCTTATCAATTATTTTAGGCTTTTTTATCCAACAAAATCATGGTTCTCAATTTCACAGATCTTCCTGACGAATTAATATTAAATATTTTAAGCTTCAATGATAATACAGACTTTGTCAATCTCTTGCTGGTATTCACGAAGTTTCAGCAATTACAAGAATTAATACATTCTCAATTATTCAAATCAATATATTTTTATTATTACGCACCCCCATTTTTAAGCGCTGGAGATTCAACAAGAATTTACTTAAATGAAACTGAATTTGTGGATTGTATTGTTCTTTCATCATCTATTAAAGTCCCTTTGAAAAACGTAATCCAATTGAATAAAATAAAGCATCATATTCGCTGTGTTAATTTAGTTGCTTTGAATAAATCAAGAACAGACAGTGACACAGACAGTGACAGTGACACAGACAGTGACACAAACACTGGAATAGACAGTGAAACAAACACTGAAACAAACAATGAGCTTTTTGAACACTTATTATTGGTTTTGGTAGATTTTTTGAACTCATTGAATAGATTGAGGTCTTTAGAAACCAAATCAAATTACCCAATTTCTACACCAATACAGAGTTTGAAATGTTCTTTGAATTTTGGTGCGTTCCCTTTCAGAAGAGATTTTATAGAGGCTCTCGAGCTTAAAAACTGTTCATTCAAAAGTTTGATTGAGCTTGAACGACTTGAGTTCAGAAGATTAAAACAATTGAAATTATATGTTGCTGGATATTATACTTTTGATAGTAAAAATTGGAGATCCTCTCCTCATCTCGAAAAAGTCCAAATACATCACAGTTTTTATCGTAATTCTGGCGGAGAACAAAACCAAATTACAGATAACAATTTAACAATCAAAAATCCAAAGGATAAAGACTTGCCTAATCTTACCACGATTATTATCTCTGGGGATGGAGCCGGGGATAAAATAAAAATTGAAAGTGTTTGTTCGCAGCTGTTGGAATCTTTCTACATCTCAAATTGTAACTATTTTGAGCGAATAAACTTCAAAAAGTGCCCAAAATTGAAATCAATAAAGATTAACAGTATGCAATTGAAAGCAGTTCCAATCATGGAACAGCTCTCTGAAAACCTTTTAATCATAGATTTTGCTAAAAACTTTATCAAAGATATTTCTACTATTGAAAATCTTCTGAATCTAAAATATGTTAATATTTGTGATAATAAAATAACCGATTTGCCTAGCTTTGAAGATTTACAAAACCTTGAAATGCTCTTTTTGGGAACTAATTGCATTGAAAATATACAAAATCTTGAATGCTTAAAGAAGTTGAAAGAACTAGGCTTATGTGATAATAAAATTAGAGATGTGTCACCCTTAAAATCACTCACCAACTTGAAGAGCTTACATATAGATTATAACCGTATTGAAAACATCACGCCACTTTCAAATTTGATTAGCTTGGAGAAGTTGTCTGCTGAGAACAATCAAATTAATAATTTTGAATGTTTAAGAAATTTACCTTTGATTATGTTGCACTTGAAAAATAACAAAATCAAAACAATTGACATTGATGGAGGATTCGAAAAATTAATAGAATTAGTTATCTCTAAATGTGAAATCAGCACCATTAAATTGAAAAATTTACAAAATCTCAAAAGCTTACATTTACACTATAACTCTATCAGTGATATGAATAATGTTACTAATCTTCCTAAGTTGAATTATTTAAATTTATGTGTGAATAGCATCGAATCAGTTGATTTCATGTCAAAACTACAAAATTTGGTATCTATTGACCTAAGTGAAAATAAGATACATCATATAGACACTATTGCCAATTTACAAAATTTAACTAACTTGGATTTATCAGAAAACAAATTGGAGAATCTGTTTACTATTTGTAACTGTAATAAGCTTACGCTACTCGTATTAGAGAAATGTGGGCTAACAAAACTTCCTACTTTTCACGAGGTAAACAATATTGAAACATTGCATTTGTCAGAAAATCATATTAAAAATTTCCAAGAGTTAAAGGATTTTAAAAACTTAAGAAAACTTATTCTTGTAAAAATGGAGTTAAATGAAGAGAGTGTCAATAATATAATAGAGTTATCCAATAATAATGTGGGGATGTTTCTCGACGTTACTGATAGTATGGTATCGGATCACCTATTTGAAAAGTTGCACGATTCAAAAAACTTGGATTTTACTTTATGTTATTTAGAAAGTTTTATTCGCTCCTCAAGGTTAGTAAGACAATGATTGATTGAATAATTAATGCAAATTGTAATGGAATGCCGGATGCTTGTCTAGCTTGGAATTCCATATTATTATCAGCAATATTATTATTACTATAATTAGCTCTTCTTCTGTTAGCTATTTAGAATAGAAAAGAATTTAGTTATATCTTCCATACTTGACTAGAGATGAGCCTGAGCCTCTACTATATGACTAATAGTAAACTATTTCTAGTGGGTGATTTTTTGGAATAATTTTTGGGTCAAATGTTGAACTTTTGTTCAAAATTTTCCCAAAATGGCACTATGTGGTAATATCCTAACAAATAATACAGTAAAAGCCAAATATTAGAATAAGATCTGGATAAATTCTGGAAAATAGAATATACAAGATACAATATATATAAAAAAAAAGCAGCCTAAATGAAAAATGGTAATCAAAAATATAATAATAATAATAATAATAAAACATTAATAATCCTGGCATAAGGCTGTTGACTAGTTTCTTTGTAGGCATATCAACTATATATTGGTCCTATTTCTTCTTGGCCAGATCTTTTTAAGATAAAAAGTCGTCTTCTACATTCTTGTTTCCGATAATTATTCTTGGCTAGATAATGACTATCTTCCTCTCCTTTAGATTTCAGTTTTCTCAGCCCCCTATGCTTCTTTATGGTCCATGTAGAACATGGAGACACTAACATTACCATAACGATCTTCTTCCTTTTCCTTGATCTGTATTGATATTTTGTTGTGACTAGTTTCATAAACATCCCCTGTGCTTTCACAAGTTAATAATCTAAAATTGATATCAATTTGAACAACTCTACGTGCTATTATTGTTTGAAGTACACTAAAAATGTAGTGAAGTAACTATATCGATCAGCCAAGTTTGTCAGGAGTGTGGGTCCCCACTGCTTTTTTACAATGACCAACAGTACGTTAGGCTATGTCTATGGCTGAGATAAGTGGGTAAAAGTTTAGTTTTTGATAAGAAAAAACAGATTGAATAAAATGAAAAAAAAAAAAATAATGTAAATAGATGGAAAACAGAAAAGAGAAATCTAACTTGAAGGCTTTTATTCATCAGCACTTTTTAATTTCTTTTTTTGTTTATTGTTACAATTATACTAGAAAAAGTGAATTTTAGGCGATTTAGGGTACAGTTTATACATTTAAAGCTCAATTCTATTAAAATAACAAGATATATTGAATGGACATAAAAGCTAGAAATCCCATTGAAATTATACAACCTGAATAATCAAAAAGTAAGATTAATGTGAAGTTATTCATCTTGTACTCTTTATTGAAAGTTCCAGTTTTAATATGAAACGGCGCAGTGGTGATGGTTAGACAACTGGGGAGACTCCACAGGGTGACGGAAGTTGCTATGGGACTTTTTTTTCTTTCGCGCACTACTAAATTGGAAGACTATATAAACCATCTGAATCTCCCACTATTATGTATATTTTCTCTTTGATTTTTTTTTTTTCTTTGTCGACGTACTTCAGTATGTATATCCCTATATGGTTTTCACTTATTCTCTTTTTTATGCTTCTAATTGCTAAAGAAGCTTTTTTCATAAAATGTTTTTGCAAAACGGTTTAACTAACAAATTTTACAGTAGGATCATTTCTATAGGTAACGTCTCTCTTTGACTCTTCAAAAGAGCCACTGAATCCAACTTGGTTGATGATCTGATAACCCTTATACTCTAGAATGATGTTTATTCTTAGCTTGATCTGTGATTCTAGTTAATCCAGACATCTATGTTTACACTTGTCTTCTGTTTGACTGTTTGTTTTTACAAATCATTAGGAAGAAGAGATGATTTCAACCCACTTTGATTTTACTTTTTGAAAGTGGTTAAATTGGGTGGGTATAAGTGGCAGTCTGACAAGTTCTTTTACTTATCAATAAAAGGTTTTATTGACATTTGAAAGAATAATCAAGAAGTATGGGCTCTTTATAGACTCTTGATAATGTATTGGTTTATATATTGTCATTTCCAATCTGTCGCACATCAAAAACTTACAACTGGAACCATGTAATAATTTTGGGGTGTTTAGGAAAATGTGTTGTAAAGTAAGCTTAGATTTACACATCACCTAGTGCTCTAGTGTCCAAGAATTTTTTTACATAATGTGAATTTCAGACTAATTTTTACAGGTTTCTATTCTAAGTTAATCAGCATTAATTTATAAATAAAACTTTAGGATGACACACGTTTTTAATGAGTATGAGGTGCCCTTATAATGACATCAAAATTAACGAGTCACAAGAGCAATATCTTCAAACTTGATGATTTGTGCTGCTTGTAATGTGAACCTGTTTTCTTTTTTTTTTTCGCATTTTGTTATGTTGAGGTTATTACTCATGAAAATAAGCCAAATTTTGAACGCATTTACATGTTTTTTTCTGAATTTTCACAAATAAGTAATATAAAATATAAACTATTTTCAATACCAAAACCCACAGAAGAACTAAAATCATGTTCACGTGATAATATTTTCAACATTTGCATATTTTTTTTTTATTTTTTATTGAAGGGAATTTCTGTTATTTTGTGGTGGCAAATCCACATATGACGGGGTTCAAAAATTAAGAAGTATTGGATCTATTTGAGCTAATGATAGCTAAATTCACAGATATCCCCAATGAAATAATATTGAAGATTATAAGTTATCTTGACAATTACGAGCTATTCGATCTAAACCTTGTATTTGTCAAGCCCAACAATATAAAACAGTTGATTTATACTCAACTATTCAAAACGTTGTCTTTTTATTATTCTCTGCCAAACTGGCTCGATCAACATAATTTGAAAAAAATTTACTTAAATGAGAATAAATTTGTTGATTTTTTCATGCATAGTTCTTCTCTTGAAATTTCCTTGAAAAATATCCATCAATTGAGCATAGTTAAGCAACATGTTCGCAGAGTTGACTTGTTAAGTTTGAACCACCGACAAAAAACATACGATAAATATTATCGACATTTGATATTGGACTTATTTGATTTTTTGAATTCATTAGATGAAATAGATTTTTTAGAAACTAGATATGATTTTCCGATCTCAACACCAATAAAAAGTATGAAGTGCTCTTTGGATAATGATAAATTCTCTTTTAGAAGGGATCGAATAGAAGTTCTTGAACTTACAAACTGTTCATCAAAAATTTCAGTTGATCTTGAACAACTCGATTTCAGAGAATTAAGAGAATTAGACTTAACTGTTGCCGGATCTTATACTTTTGATGGAGAAAATTGGAGATCTTCTCCTCATTTGAAAAAACTCAAAATAACTCACAAGTTGCGTTCTCGTTCAAATGTAAACGTTGCAACAAATAAATCTTACAAATTGATATTTAAAAATTTGAATAATAGCTATTTGCCTAATATTGCTTTCATTAATATTTTCTCTCGTCATGGCACAACTACCGAAGTTAAAATTGAAAGCCTCAGTTTACAACACTTGGAATTTTTCGACATGTCATATTGGAAATACGGTGGGCAAGTAACCTTCAGAAGATGCCCAAAATTGAAATCAATAGAGATGAGAAATATAAAGTTGAAAGGAATACCTTTTTTTGAACAGGTTCCTTGTGTGCTTACTAAGGTCGATTTCTCCGGTAATTCAATCAAAGATATTTCTTACGTCCAATATCTACTGAATTTAAAATATATTGACTTTTGCGAAAATAAAATAACGGATTTGCCAAAACTTGAAAATTTGCAAAATCTTGAAGAGCTTCGCTTGTCGCAAAACTCTATCAAAAGCATTGAGAACCTTGGGTGTTTGAAAAACTTGAGAATCTTATGGGTCAACGATAATGATATCGAAGATATTTCGCTGCTTTTCAATCTAACCAAACTAGAGAAATTGTTGGCTAGAAATAACCGAATTAATAATTTTGATTGTTTACGCAATTTACCTTTGCGTATGTTGGATTTGGACAACAATAAAATCGAAGTAATTGACATTTGTGTGGGATTTGAGGTATTACAAGAGTTACTAATAAACCGCTGTGATGTTCATTCTATTAATTTGAAGAATTTGACCAACCTTGAAAGTTTGGCATTGGTTGGTAATCGCATCAGTGATATGACTAATGTAACTAACCTTCCAAAGCTAGAATTTTTGGAACTATCTGAAAACAAAATAATGTCGGCTGATTTTGTATCGAGATTCAAATGTTTGAAATCCTTAGAAATAGCCGACAACAATATAAGTTGCATAGATAGTATTGCAAATTTTGCAAATTTATCTCTTTTGAATCTATCTCAAAACAAATTGGAAGATCTTTTTGTCATTTGCAACTGTCCTGAGCTTGTGGAACTCAATTTAAAACAGTGTGGTCTAAAAAAAATGCCTATTTTGCAACAAGTGGACAAGCTTGAATGGTTGAATTTTTCAGAAAATTCTATTGAAAATTATCAAGAGTTAAAAAAATTGAAAAGTTTGAACAATCTTCAACTACACGAAGTTCAATTAACTGAAGACAATGTCAACCAGTTAGTGGAAGTAGCGACTCATGGTTTAGAAATAGATATCGCAGTTACTGGCAGTATGGTATCGAATTATCTACTTCAGAAGTTGCAGGATGCAAAAAACATGTATGTTCTGGTTTGCTAATCGGTACAATATAAAGCATATGTATTCTGACATTTTTATTGGGAAGTAAAAGTCAACGAATTTTCATCAAATTTGGATAAGAAGAGAAAACAAGTATTTGAGTTAGCCAATTGTCAATTGTCAAATCTTTTTTTTTTTTTACACTATCACAAAAAGTCTTGCCTCAAAGAAATATGCTGAGCGCTTAATAAGAGAGAAGCCTTAATGAATATATCAGTTCTTTCTCATAAAAAAGGTGACGAAAAAATGGGCCCACTATAAATTAAGGTTTTGTGACTGGGTCTATTTAATATTAAATATTTCAACAAATCTCCGATATAGTGTAACGGCTAGCACGGTTCGCTTTCACCGAGCAGACCCGGGTTCGACTCCCGGTATCGGAATTTTTTCATATATTTTATGATATAGCTAAAAAATAAACAATGTTTTTTTTAATAACATCGATCACTTAATTTAGAGCCTTACAGTTAAAGAAGAACTTAAAACTCAACACCACTTTTAAATTTGGTTAACTTGGAGAAACTACTGGCTATAATCTTAATCTCAATAGCCTTAATATTTTGCGTAATCTACCTTTGGAACTATTCCGGAGTAAAATAGAGCCGGTTGATTTTCTATGGAATTTGAAAACGGTGGTGAGCTCAGGTAGATCCGATAGTTAAAAGCGAAGACACTAGTATGTCTGGGGTAGTCCCATTCAAGTTTACTGATCTTCCTAATGAAATTATATTTAACCATATTCAATATCTTGATAATAGAAACTTGTTAGAACTTCATATTGCATTCCCAAAGTTGAAGTGGTTGAAAGAATTAATACATACTCAACTATTCAATTCAATATGGTTTTACTATAGTCTTCCTACAACACCTAATAAAGGCCATGGGAAAATTCATTTAAATGGAAACGAATGTTTTGATTGTATTATTGAGTAATCTTATATCAGTCTTCCAAAATATTAACCAATTGACTAAAGTTAAGCACTACATTCAAGAAGCCAATTTGTCCCTATTAGAAATGCCAACAGAGGGCGATGAAGATTATTCAACCTTACTTAATAAATTACTAAATTTCATTAATTCGATTACCATTGAAGTCTTTGAAAATTAATTTTGATTATTCTATTTCTGTGCCAATAGAAAAATTGGTATATCGTTTGGAATCTAATGATTTCTCTTTCAGAAGAGATCGAATTGAAGTTCTTGACCTTGAAAACTATTACTCAGAAGTTTCAATTGATCTTGAACAACTTGATTTCCCACAATTAAGGGAATTGAAATTACGTGGTGTTAGATCGACCACTTTTGATGGAAAAAATTGGAAATCTTCTCCCTATTTAAAAACACTTCAATTAATTTTAGATTATGATATCACAGAAGACTATGATGAGTCATTTGAGAGGCCAGGTACAAAATGTGATTTAATACTCAAAAATCTAAAAAATGAATACTTGCCTAATATCACCATCATTGATATTTCATGTGACAGTTTATATTTCATGTGACAGTTTACATCCTATTGCTAGAGTGAAAACCCAAAGTATATGTTTGCAAAAATTGGAATTGCTTTCCATCTGTATGTGTGTTTATATTGGAGAAGTAAGTTTAAACGATTGTCCAAATTTGAAATCGCTAAAGCTTAGTAGTTCTCAAACAACAAGATTGCCACCTATTGAGCGGCTCTCTCACAGCCTTGTTGAAATGTATTTTTCCTGTAATCCAATCACAAATATTTCTCGTATTCAAAATCTTCACAATATAACAACCAATGAATTATTCGGCAATGAAATAACTGAATTGCCAAGCTTCAAAAATTTGCAGAATCTTCAAAAGCTCTATTTATCTGAAAATATTATTGAAAGTATAGAAAGCCTTAAAGATTTGAAAAATTTAGAAATATTAGAAATCTGTGGTAATGACATAAGAGATGTTTCGCCATTAAAATCGCTTTCAAATTTAAGGATCTTGAAGATAAATGAAAACGATATCGAAGATATCTCACTGCTTTCTAATTTGAAGAGATTGGAAGAATCACTGGCCGACAATAATCTAATTACTAGTTTCTTTTGTTTACGAAACACAGCTTTGGTAACATTATCTTTAAGAGAAAATTTAATTGATAATGTTGACATCGAAGGAGGATTTGAAAAATTGAAGGAACTTAATTTAGATCAATGTGTTATCTCTCAAATTAAATTGAAAAATTTAGAAAATCTTGAAACTTTGGAATTGAGCTATAATAAAATCACCGATATGAACAATGTAACTAGCCTTCCCAAGTTGAAATTTTTGACACTATCTCAAAACAGAATCAACTCGATTGACTTCGTATCGAACTTGAAAACTGTGAATTCGCTAAAAATGTCTAATAATAGGTTGGGTCTTATACACGGGATCAAAAATTTAGAAAATTTAACAGAATTGGTTCTATCGGAAAACCAATTAAAGAACCCTTTTACAGTATTCAACTGTCCAAAGCTTGAAAAGCTTGAAATGGTTAGATGTGGGCTGACTAAACTTCCAGTTTTCCAAGAATTGAAAAACATGAAACACTTGGATTGTTCAAAAAATTCTATTAAAAACTACCAATGGTTAAAATTTTTGAAGTTACAAACACTCATTCTACGTAATATGGAATTAACTGAAGAAAATATCAACGAGATAATAGAACTGGTGAATTGTGGCTTGAAAGTTTCTATTGTGATCGATAAAAGAACATTCTTTTCTAAAATTGAAAAATTACAAAACACAAAGAACCTAAAAGTTTTCTTAGGGTATTAGATTTAGTTTCAGCTGATCCACTACTCTCACTTTTGATATTAGGATTTGGACGGTTAGGTGTATGATGGAAGCTTGTAAAATTGTTGAGACCGGAGGCTATATTTCTGAAATTTTGGTTGCCATGTGATGAACGACTACCAGTGGCTGGATAATTGACTGCTCTATTAAGTACAATTCTTCCATGAAGTCTGTAAGCACACTATGCCTTGATATATATATGTGGTATGTGTTCATGTCTCCTATCTAAAAGCTAACTATTACAGAACACAGTTCCTTCATCAGGGCTTGTATTACTTATATATGACTAATTTTATGTGAACCATAAAAAATAACAGGTTCCGAATGAGAGGCAAGATCGTACAAGAGAACTATGGTAGATAAGAAACTCACTTGATGTTATATGAATTGATTGATAAATCGCCTACCATATATCAAAGGAAATTGGTTATGTTCTCACTCTATCAGAATACCCATTAAAATGAATTAAGAGAAAGTTGTTCTCCCTGGCCGATGTTGCCCAAACTTTACAACTATAAATTTATAGAGAAATACTAAAGATGATATTAATAATAAAAAGAAGTAGAAAAAGAATAGAAAATTAAAAGAAATCAAAAATAATAGGAAAACGAAAAAGATGGGAACTGTCGAAGTGGTAATCATTAAAATCACTTAATAAATATAAAATAGAAAGAGAAAAGGTTGAGAGAGAGGGGAGATAAACAGACACAACAAGGAAAAGATATTAGAATAGAAATAGAAATAATGACATAAAAAAAAAATTAAAAAATAAAATGAAAGTTGGGTGGAGTTGACCAGAATAATTAAAAGTCTATACTATAAACAAACTGAAGCGAGCAGGAATCATATATCTAACAAGTGTACCAAAGGTAAAAAAACAAAAACAAAAACAAAAAAATAAAGTGTAACAAAGCTTGGAATTTAAAAATACAAAAAAAAAGTTTTTTCCATTTTTCTTTTATCTCTATCTATTTTTGTTTCTTTTATTCAACTTAATCAGCCAAACATAAAAGACAAAAGAAAAAGATAAAAAATAAAATAAAACCGGAATCAATTCAAGGCAAGAAATTTGTTATTTCAAGAGCAACTTCTTCACTCTTCAATTTTTCACGTCAGATATGAAATCAGTCATTGTGATTTGTGATCTTTCGCACATTTCTCTAAAAATACCATTTTCATTATTATACAAATTGATTGGAGTGTCGAATTCTGCAATAGTACCTTTGTCCATAACCAAAATACGGTCGAATTTCACAATAGTATTCAATCTATGAGCAATACATAAGATAGTACAACCATCAAATTCAGTTCTAATAGTTTTATTGATGTTAGCATCAGTTTCATAATCAACAGAAGAAGTGGCTTCATCTAAAATAAGAATCTTGGAATCACGAACAAGGGCTCTGCTCAACGCAAGTAATTGTCTTTCACCAAGGGAGAAATTTGAACCTTCTTCTCCAACTTGTTGATCCAAATGGAATTTATGAAGAACATCCAAACTGTCTTCAGCTTCCATCTTTTGTTTTTTAACAGTAGCTAAAATATCAGATTCAATTAAACCGGCTCTTCTCAAACCATCCCATAATGTTTCATCAGAGCTTGTATTGAAAGGATCTAAATTCTTTCTAATAGTACCTTTGAATAAAACAGGATCTTGTGGAATAATACACAATTTGGAACGCAAATCAAATAAACCAATTTTGGAAATGTCAACACCATCTATAAATATTTTCCCTTCGGCCAATTCTGAAAGCCTGTATAATGCAGTCATAATGGTTGATTTACCGGCACCTGTTCTACCACAAATACCAATTTTTTCACCAGGTTTGATATCAAAGACCATATTCTTCAACACCAAAGGTAAACCTTCTCTATAACGCATACTGACGTTATCAAATACAATATTACCTTCTTCTGGCCAAGTTTCACGAGGTTTGGTTTCTTCAATTTCGTAAGGAGCTTCTTGTGGCAAATCATATGCATAGAAGGTTAATCTTTCCGCACTATTCATTTCATTTTCAATTTGAGTCATAGTTCTAGTCAATAAGGATAACATTCCAATAATTTGCAAAACATAAGATAAAATCAACCCAGTAGAAGCAGCACTGATTTTGAATTGCCTAGTTATACAAAGTAACCCAACAACTAAGATAAAAACTGTAGCAACTGCATCAAAATGAATGGACAAAAATCTTTGGATACCAACATTAAGATAGTAAGCTTCATTAACTTGGTCGATATAGTTATCGTTTTTCAAAATAAAATCAGCTTGACGATTATATGCCTTGATAGTATTAAACCCTGAAAGACATTCATTAAAATTGTTATAAACAAATGAACGGTTGATGGCTTCGAGTCTCTTTATTTCTCTAGCACTTGCTTGATAGAAGGAAGTCAAAGAAACGAAAATCAAAAATAAAGGAGGAATAGCGATAGCAATCCATGGTAAATAAATAATACATAAAACAACGATACCAACTACCATGGAAAGAAGAGAGACAAATCCTCTGACTTGGTCCCCAATTTGATTATCCAATGCTTCAGTATCTTTAGTGAATCTATTCAAAATTCTTCCCATTGGAGTAGTATCAAGAAATGACATTGGAGTATAAAGAACATTTTTCACCGCTTTGGTATTAAGTTTTTTGGAACATAAATTCAAGAGCCAACTTAACATTGCATATTGAATAGTAATTAATATCACTGACAAGAAACCAAACATACAATAAAGTCCAATATAAAATGAGTGTGAGCGGTTAAATTTTTGTTCTGTCCAAAAAGATAACCACGTATTAGTGAATAATTGGCAAAAAGTAGTCAAGGCAACTTCAATTGTCAAAAGAATAAAGAAAGGAATAGACCATTTACCCATTGCATTATAAACATAATTTTTATAGACGCTGAATGGAACACTATTCACTAGACGTTCTTCTTTTTTAATCAATGTACCATCACCTTGATTTTTTTCATAATTATGTTCAACTTCTTCATCATTGACTTTTGTTTTACGTCTTCTCAATTGATTTTCGGTATCATTATTGTCTTGATCTTTTTTTGATTGTTTTAATTTGACTCCTTCTTCTTCTTCACGGTTTTCTTTATCCTCTTCTTCTTCAATTTGTTTTGAAAATTCCATCAATTTTGAAAAATCAGGATTTGTTGATTGTAATTCGTCAACAGTGCCAACAA
Source organism: Saccharomycopsis vini (assembly GCA_031124825.1). NCBI lineage: Eukaryota > Fungi > Ascomycota > Saccharomycetes > Ascoideales > Saccharomycopsidaceae > Saccharomycopsis > Saccharomycopsis vini. The sequence goes on from JASTUB010000051.1 coordinate 45,740, forward strand.
CAATTTCACCATCATTCTTAACAAACACCACACGATCAGCATAGTTAATCAAACTCAATTGATGAGTAGCCAAAATTCTTGTTTTACCTTGCATGAAATCCATGATACAAGATTCCACAATAATTTTACCCACTCTGGCATCAACGGCACTAAGAACATCATCTAATAAAACAATATTTTTGTCATTATAAACAGCTCTGGCTAAATTAATACGAGCTTTTTGACCACCAGATAAAGTGATACCTCTTTCCCCAACTTCTGTTCTATCACCAGCAGGTAAAATTGCTAAATCTGCATCTAAAGAACAAACACGAATAACTTTTTTGTAACGTTTTTCATCAAATGGTTGACCAAACACAATATTTTCTTTGACAGTTGCGTTTTGAACCCAGGGATAACCACAAAGTAAAAGACTATCATTAACTTGCATTCCTCCTGATTTTTTGCTCATAAACCCTGCAAGAGCATTTAATAATGAAGTTTTACCAGACCCGATAGAACCAGTGATAATTATGAATTCTCCTTTTTTAATTTCAAGATTTATATTATGAAGCCCAGTAAATGATGAAGGATCAACAATTTCAATATCAGATTTTTCAGTAAGAGTTCTAGCTAAATCAGTAGTATGGGATCTAGCATAGTTTTGGTTTTCGTCCTTTTTAGACTTTTTACCCTTTTTTTTATCATTCTTCAGATCATCTTCATTCTCATCTTCAGCTTTGATAACTGCATCCCACTTGAATTCTGCATTTTTAACTTGAACTGCCATTGAATCATCAACTATAAGTCCCACTTTTTCACATTCTTGTTTTTCGAATAAATCATCCAAATCACTTTCTTCTCCAGATATCCAGAATTCTCTTACTCTTTTTAAAGCAAGAAAGGCCTCGATACTAGATCCCAAAGTCAATGGAACCATAAAAACTTGTTCAGTTAAAACAGTAAAAAGAGAAAGAGAAGAAAAGATATCAGCAACACTTCTGTTAGGTTTCAAAGCGTGCAAAACCAAAAATGATACAACAGAACAAACATTTGGTAAAGACATACCTAGTGCTGTCAATAAAACTTTCAACAATTGTAATTTAAAGATGGAATGCATTTCATTGGAACGGCAATTAGCGATGCTTTTGTAATAAGGAGCTTCCCAACCATAATATTTGATCATTTTAATGGAACTCAAAACTTCATGAACTAAACTCACACGTTCATCGGTGTATTTTGCAGCATTATTTCTATAAGCAACAAGCTTTTGGGATAATAGGACAATAATAAAGGTGATGAAAAAAAATATTCCAATACCAACCAACGCTGAAACCCCAATATTAACAATCAATAAAACAATGACAATAACAACAGGAATAGGGAAACAGGTTAAAAAAGGTTGCTGACCAATAGCATTATCAATTCTAGCCAAATCAGAACCCATCATGGAGGTGATTTTACCAGTACTGAATTGTTGTTTAGAAGTACCATTAAGTTTGAAAGATTTGTCGAGCAAAAGTTTTGTTAAAATTGCCTTCACTTGAACACCACAAGTGGTTGAATTATGGAGAAAGTGATTCATACAGATACCAGTAAACAAGATAATTACACAAGTACCAATGGTATAACCCACACCATTATTAACCGGTAATGAAGTATCCATTGTTTTTTTTTCAACGTAATTGATCAAAGCTTTTTCAAGTAATGGATTCAATGCAGTTCCGGCATCAAACAATATTTTAAAAACACAAGCAAGAAGATAACGAGCTCTTAAAGTTTTGAACAAAGCAATAGGAATAGTATAATTTGTAATACTTGCTTGTTGAATCTCCTCTTCAGTCAACTTTGGGTTCTTCTTGAGGGCTTTAGCTTTATTTTTTGCAGAAATTTCATCCAAATGCTTCCTAAATGTTATATAAAGGTGATCAACCTTCATTTCATTTTCCAATTTCCATAAATCTTCATTTTCTAAAGTTCTTTTATAACCAACTTTCATCAATGGAATCATCCACCAGAAAAACATATAAGAAAATATTTTTTTAGGAGTACGAGGCCAAGTTTTTTTTTCGGAGGCATCTGGGATATCAGGAACTTTTTTAGATAACAAAGGGGTTAAGAAACGTTTTTGCAAAGGTGGAGGAGTGATAGACTTTTCATCATAACCATTTTCAACATCGGATGAGAAACTTTCCACTCGAGGTTTAGATTCCTGATTACTAGAGGGCGCCAAGCTCTCTGTCATGATTAATAGTGAGTATTATAAAATTAGTGTAATAATAAATTTACTAGAAACCAATTTGGCAATCAATGCTTCAAAAAATATTAGGTTGAAGTTTGAAATTTCAAGGCAGATAAAGGAATATTATTTTTATTATATATTTCAAGCTTTATGCTTGAAAAAAAAAGAGACAGTGAAGGTTTATGATCTTTATATGAATTGATAGATTAAAGATTGAAGTGTGGAAAAAAAATAAAACAAGAAAAATCTAAGAAGTAAAGAACTGTTTATATATTGAATCATTAGGTTCATATAAATTAGATATAAATGATTAAAAATCAATTGAGTGTTTTGCGTTTGATAAGCAGAAATTCTTTACCCAAATCGGGGCTTAATTTGTTGGTCCACATTAGTATCTCATAATCACTCTACACCTTTTGTTGCAGTCCGAGACTCTCAGGGGCGTATTCGGCATCTGCTACCATAAATAGACGTTTTGGTGGTGCACTTTTGGGTATTGCAATTATTACTAAGAAGAGTACTCCAAAGATATCATAATAATGATCTTATATTATGGAACAAATCACCATGTAAATGAAATTGAAAAAAAAAAAAAAAAAAAAAAAAAAAAAAAAATATAAGTTCATGGCGACTGCTGGGCCAGTAAGGCGATGGGATCCCTGGAGGGGGAATGGAAAACGAAAAAAAAAAAAAAAAAAAAAAAATGAAATTTTCTCTGAATTCAAATACAGGAATTCACATGGTTTATTATCTTCAGATCTTATCATTTACCAGATGAACGAATTTTCGAACCCTTTGGAAGAAGAAAAAGACACCCACGAAAATGAATAAAAAGCACCGTTTAAGACATATGTTGTTGTTAATTCATCTATCAATAAAAGCCAATTCTTTTCTACAACACTTGAATGAATTGAAGTAAAAATGAAGGTAGTTCATCACTGACATTTGAAATTTTTGACAAATAATATTTCACAAATATTGTGATTTCAAGTCCTAGTCATATGAGGTTTGACCAGCTCCCCAATAAGCTAAATATGACAGACATTGGTGTTAGTTATAGATATTTCTTATCACTGAAAACCTTCTCAATGCAATATTTATGGATTTGGGTAATAATAGAACATCCCATTTGCTCAGATTTGAAAAAGATATGAAGTTTCTTACTCAAGTTGATTTATCAACTAAATCTGTTTAAAGTTTAATAGACCTTGGATGTCTGGAAAACATGAGATGGTTGAGAAAATAAAACAAAGGATGTGCTTTCTTGGAAATCACTCAAAAAACTTAAGGATCTTGAAGATAATTACTGTATGGTGTACCACCGCTTTAGGAACTGGAGCTATTTTTGGCTCAGGATAATGAAATTAGAAGTTTTGATTGCATTTGACTGATTTGTAAAAGAGCAACAATAAACTCAAAAACATTGGAGATTGATATGGACAATTATATATCATTTAACAAAATTTGACATTGTTCATAATCATATTGCCAATATGAGTAATGTAACTAACCTTCCCAAGTTAAAAAGTCATTTTCAGATAAAATAGAATCAGTTGACTTTTTGTGGAAACAGTGAAATACATCTGATAGAAAAATGCGTCGTATAGATGAATACATAGCTGACTTCTAAATGGAAGATCTGTTTACCATTCGTAACTACCGCAAACTTGGGAATCTTAATTTAGAAAAAAAATAATGGAATTAAATAAAAATTGCCTATTTTTAAACAGATTATTAAATTGTTGAATTTTTTATGAAACTAAATTAAAATTACATGAAATTGAAAAATTTGGACAAAACATAAGTAACTCGTTATCCTTCAAGTGTAACTGATTATATCTTACAATTGATTATAATAAGCCATTTCTTGCGGGTCAAGTAATAAATAATACAGTCTTGGATATACTGCTTTGGTGTGGGTTACCAAAAGTGCTGTTTGTTGGTCTATAACAAGTTTCATCTTCTTTCAAAAGGCGCTGCAGCAGGTACTTTTTTTTTTTTTTTAATTTTTTTTGTTTCGTGGCGAATATCACCAAATGCCGATGGCGATTAAATGAAAAGATAAATCAGAATTTTGACGTGACTACATCTATCACAATGGCCGTCAATTTCTCAGATCTTCCCGATGAAATAATATTGAATATTTTAGTTTATTTAGATAAGCCAATCTTAGCCAATTTGATTCCTCAATTCCCAGTACTGGAAAGGTTGCAAGGATTAATCCATAGACAACTATTCAAATCAGTTAGTTTTTATTATGGTGCACCCGATGAAAGTAATGGAAAGTTTTTACAAAAGATTCCCATTAATGAAAAAGAGTTTGTTAATTGTCTGACTCGGAAGTCGGATATTTTTATTCCAATACAAAATCTTTATCAATTAACTAAGTTTAATCATTGTGTTCGCAACGTTGATTTGTCCTTGTTGAACTTCTACCCCGAAGACTGCGAAGATTATTCAAGTTTATTGCCAACTTTAATAAGTTTCATTAATTCAATTACCAAAATAGGTTTTTTGAAAACAAGTTTGGACTACCCTATTACTGCTCCAATTGAAAAATTAATCTGTGTTTTAGAATCTGATGAGTTCTCTTTTAGAAGAGATCAAATTACAGTTCTTGATCTTGTAAATTGTACACCAGAAGTTTTTGTTGATCTTGAAAACCTCGACTTCCCACAACTCATAGTATTGGACTTAGTTGTCGAAGGATCATATACTTTTGATGGGAAAAATTGGAGATCTTCTCCTCATTTGCAAACCGTTACCGTAGAACAATATTATATGGATTACTGTTCAGACGACGAAGATGGAGAAGTAGAACAAGGCTTTGAATTGGTATTTCAAAATTTAGAGAGCAAGTATTTGCCTGAAGTTAAGACACTCAATATTTCAAGCAATAATTATCAGCCTGTTATTGATGTAAATATCAAAACCATTTGTCTTCAAAACTTAGAAAGATTATGCATTACAAATTGTCGCAGCATTGAGGAGGAAATAGACTATTCTGGCTGTTCAAAATTACATTCAATAACTTTGGTAAATACTCAGGGAAAAGCAATACCTTTTGTTGATCAACTGTTTGATGACCTTGTTGGAACTAATTTCTATGGCAATTTGATTAAAGATGTCTCTTTTATTAAAAACCTTCTCAGTACAGAATATATCACTTTAAGTAATAATAACATAACTGATTTGCCGAGCTTTGAAAAGTTGGGGAATTTTGAAGAGCTTCGCTTATCATATATTTCTATCGAAAGTATTCAAAATCTTGAATATTTGAATAACTTGAAACTTTTAGAATTATTTGACAATAAAATAAGAGATGTTTCACCATTAAAATCGCTTACAAATTTGCAAATCTTGAGGATAAATAATAATTTCATTGAAGATATATCACTGCTTTCGAACTTGTCCAAATTACAAGAATTACTGGCTAATGGTAATCAAATCAGTAACTTTGATTGTTTGCACAATTTGAACTTGTCCAAATTGTATTTAAACAGCAAGAAAATCGAAAAAATTGATATTGAAGGAGGTCTAAAAAAATTGAAACATTTATCCTTGAATGAATGTGGAATTAGTACCATTAATTTGAAAAATTTGGAAAATCTTGAGCTTTTGGAATTACATGGTAATCAAATTCGTGATTTAAGCAATGTAAAAAATTTTTCCAAGCTGAACGCTTTGAGTCTATCAAAAAACAAAATAGAATCAATTGATTTTTTATCAAACTTGAAAACTCTCAAGGCCCTAAGCATATCGGACAACAAAATCCATCATATAAACGTCATCGAAAATTTGGAAAATTTAAAGTTTTTGATTCTATCGGGAAATAAATTAGAAGATGTGTTTTCCATTCACAATTGTCCAAGCCTCGAGCAGCTCAGAATAAAAAAGTGTGGATTGAAAGGGTTTCCTAACTTTAGCCCAGAAAATAATCTTCAATATTTATATTGTTCAGGAAATGACTTCGAAGACTATCAAAAGTTGAGAATACTTGGCCATTTACAGAGAATTGATTTATGTGGAATAAAAATCATAGAAGCAATTGTCAATCAGATAATAGAAAGTGTGAATCCCAAATTGAATGCTCTTGTCATGACGTCTTCCAAGTTGATACTGAAAAATCTTCTTGATAGGTTAAGAGATGCAAACTTTGGACTTTTGCTGGGCGACTAATCAAGCATGAAATTTCTTTCGTCTTGTTACTCTGTCGTTTTAAGTGGCTTGAATGAGGGGGATTCAAAGAGCTTCAAAAGCAAGTGATATTGTTAATGCGTATTCTACATATTGTGTACGTTTATTTCTATTTTACTTAGTGTATGAAGTTGAGAGAAGTTGAGAGCTGGTAGAAGTCTTTTTTTTTTCTTCCTACGTTTCAATATTCAAAATTGACTATCTTGAATGGCCCTAAACGTTACTACTGCTTCAAGCACAATACACCTATCCATTAGCTTTCAATTGACAATTGTGAAGTGTCATATATATGTGGAAAAAAAAATTGTATCAAAAATGCAATAATTCTTATGAATTTTCGAACATCAGTCTTTTATTCCTCAAGTTGAAGTCCACTATTTGAATCGATGTGCCCTTTGTCTCCTAAAATCGATGACAAGTACTTATGGTATGAACTTTTTTGTTAATTGGGAAATTGCTGTTTTCATATTATTGTTGTTGACACAAGAAATGCTCATCAATAAGCTTCGTATCCGAAAAGCTGATAAGACCAGTATAGATGAGGTCAACTTTTCATTGCATTTTATTGTTTGTTTTTTGTTTTTTTGAACTTGTTAGATATTTAATTGTTCTGTTAGTATTCCAATAGAAAAATCAATGTGTAAATCAGATTCTGATAGCTTCTCTTTCCTAATTCAAGTTTTTTTTTGACGTCAAAAATCTATTAATAGATTCTGTTATCTTTGAATGAAAATATTTCCCACAATTGACAAGATTTTGTTTACACTTCTCTAATCCATATAATTTTGATAATATAAATTAGAAATCTTTTCCTTATTCAAAAAAAAAAAAAGAAAAAAAAAAAGTTATTTTGTTTTGTCAATAATGCGTGATATATCTCATAAAGTTAAAAACATTAAATCGCACAAAATTATTGGAAATTAAATGTTGTTGATATTTCAAAATTTAAGAAAAAAGTATTGATTGATTAATATTACTTCATTGAAAATTTCGAATGTCTGCTACCAAAGTAAAAATGGAAGGATAAAAGGTCTAAAAATAGGTCACATAAAAAACTAATCACAATAATCTAAATGAAAAATGTAAAAAAGAATATTTATGATAATATTTCATAAGTGAGAATAATAATAATAATAATAATAATAATAATAATAATAATAATAATAATAATAATAATAATAATAATAATAATAAT
>JASTUB010000520.1:0-10309 GCA_031124825.1 Saccharomycopsis vini
AAAAAAAAAAAAAAAAAAAAAAAAAAAAAAAAAAAAAAAAAAAAAGAAAAAAGAAAAAAAAAAAAAAATAAAAACAAAAAAAGAGGATACAATACGCATATTCTCACAGAAAGTACATAATTTCCAAAATCAGAAATAATCATGGCAGCTGATCAGCCTTCACCAAAACCTTTAAGACTTTGTGAACTTTGTCATAAAAGAAAACAAGCAATCAAAAGACCAAAAAATTTACAAAAGATTTGCAAAGAATGTTTTTATCATGTGTTTGAAACAGAAATACATCAAACTATAATATCTAATGATTTGTTCTACCGGGGAGAAAAAGTGGCCATTGGTGCTTCAGGCGGTAAAGATTCTACAGTGTTGGCGTATGTTTTAAAACTTTTGAATGAGCGTTATGATTATGGACTTGATCTTGTTTTGTTGAGCGTTGATGAAGGTATTGTGGGTTATCGTGATGACTCTTTGGCAACTGTGCAAAGGAATAAAATCCAATATAACTTACCTTTGGAAATTGTTAGTTACAAAGAATTGTATAATTGGACCATGGATGAAATCGTTTCTTGTGCAGGTATAAGAAACAGTTGCACATATTGTGGTGTGCTAAGAAGACAAGCTTTGGATCGTGGTGCTGCAAAACTAGGTATACATCATGTTGTTACTGGTCATAATGCTGACGATATGGCCGAAACTGTATTGATGAATATCTTGAGAGGTGATTTGGCAAGATTGGAAAACTCTACCACCATTTGTACTAAGTCTTCGGGATCCCCAATCAAGAGATCAAAACCTTTCAAATACATTTATCAAAAAGAGATTGTATTGTATGCGCATTACAAAAAATTGGACTACTTCTCCACTGAGTGTACTTATGCGCCAGAAGCATTTAGAGGCACTGCAAGAATCTTGATGAAAAACTTAGAAAAAATAAGATCCAGTTGTATTACTGATATCATTTATAGTGGTGAGAATCTCGTATTAAAAGAAAAACGGAAAAAACAACCTCTGTCAAAGAAGAAATCCAGTAAACATAAGGAAGAGGTCAAGCCACAAGAAATAGAAATTAGATCGGACGGCACCGTCTCTTTGATGAAAAATGGTGTCAAGGATGGTAATCGTTGCACAAGATGTGGTTATTTATCTTCAAACACCATATGTAAAGCTTGTATGTTATTAGAAGGCTTGGAGAAAAGCAGAGCTAAATTGACATTAAACAATGATGGTGTTACTGAAGGCGCCGCTAAGTTGACTAAATCTTTAGAGCAGCTTTCATTCTAATATATTGTTTTTTTCTTTTTTATAGAAAAAATTATTTTCGAGACTTGTATTATAAATAAAGTATATTAATTATCTTTCCTAATTACATGGGTGAATTATTCAATCAATACACCTTTTGTATGGTTTGTACACTTGTATTATTATAAATATGTTAAAATTTTCGGAAAGACAAAAAAGCAAAAGCACAAAAGAATTCTAGCTTAAGTATTTCATCAGCCGTACAAGTGTTTGCAATTGTGGGGGAAAAAAATGTGTGAAAAAAGAGAGAAGCTGCTTAGTAATTTATGTCCCAGAATTTCCTCCGCATAATTCATTTCCAATAACTTGAGAAGCTATTATGTTACTTTAGCTAAAGAGATTTTTTAAATTCTCACTCCCTCATCCTCATCATCACTATTGTAATAGAAATAACTGCACAACAATGTTAGATCCCAAGCAGGAATTTTCTAAAGTGTTCAATTCAACTTAATATCGCATTAAAGCGCATAAAAAAACAACACTATCACAACATGCACGTGATGATGATTACTACAATCATCAGTCCGGGTAATATTTACGGTTCTGAGGTCCAAAAAATGACAGAGAAGAGAAAAAAAGTGAATTTGAATTTCAACCCAGATATTAAAAAAAAAGAGGCTAGCGTTTATGAAGCCCTACATTGTTTGATTGTTATCATTAAATATTCTTATTCTAAAGGTCGTTCCTAATCTTATCAATTATAATTAATCACCTATCATAATAAATTCTCACAATGTCTGATTTATGGTATGTTTTGCATATTTCAATGGAGTTGTCCTTTTGAATGGCGAAGCTTCGTGGTATTATAGAGCAGAAGAGTGTATTGGTTAGTTATTACCTAACATTGAAAAGAATAAAATAATTGTCGAAATGATTTTAGAAATGCATATATCAATTACTTGTTTTATAATCGTTTATTTGTGATCCTCACCTTTATTTAAAAATTCACTGTGCTGGTGCCATATCGTTATCATCTCACTAAAACACGAAGACTTCAGAATTTTGGAGAGAAAAGCTAAAAAAAAAAAAAAAAAAAAACTCGACAGTTCATGATTTACTAACAGATTTTAAAATAGTCCTGTTTATGCTGTATGTAATACACCTTCTACCTTACTTGAAAATAGAATTAGTTTGCTTTGTCGATGGTTTTGACTTTTGGTAACTTGTTTATTTATGTGAATAAATGGAATACATAACATGTATATTTTCCGCAGACAGGTGGTCATCATTACTAACACACTTTCTAGCCATTCTTCGGTTCCATTGGTTGTGCCGCTGCTATCGTTTTCACCTCTTTTGGTGCTGCTTATGGTACCGCTAAATCTGGTGTTGGTATTTGTGCTACCACTGTTTTAAGACCTGACTTGTTGGTTAGAAACATTGTTCCAGTTATCATGGCAGGTATTATTGCTATCTATGGTTTAGTTGTTTCCGTCTTAGTGTCTTATTCTTTAAAACAACAACAAGCTTTATATACTGGTTTTGTTCAATTGGGTGCCGGTTTGTCTGTTGGTTTGTCTGGTTTAGCTGCTGGTTTTGCTATTGGTATCGTTGGTGATGCTGGTGTTAGAGGTACCGCTCAGCAACCTAGATTATTCGTCGGTATGATGTTGATTTTGATTTTTGCTGAAGTTTTGGGTTTGTATGGTTTGATTGTCGCTCTTTTATTGAACTCCAGAGCTACCCAAGACGTTATTTGTTAAGTCCCTCTATTTGTCATTAAAAGATAGTAGGCAATCAAATTTCACTTTGAAATATAGAATCCGAAATGAAAATAAGTTACAACATTTGTTTATCCGATAAGTCAGTTTGAATCGTTACTGGACATTTAACAATATAATCTTTCCGTCATTTAAAAATAAAAATTCATATCATCATTACTCCCCATCCAATTTCCTCAGTACTTTAACTGAAAGTTAAACAGTCAAATCCGTTATTCTAATCTTTGTTCATATTTTTTAAATTGATTTTTTTTAAGAATAACAACATCTTTTTTTATTAATTTCAATCCTCTTTTTTTTACTATTTTCTTTCCACTAGTTTTTTTTTCTTTTTTTTTTTCTTTATTTACTGTGAAACAATATAATTTTAATTGAAAAAATCAAAAACCAGTAAAAAGACACGGAAATTTGTTATGATGAAGAAATATCGTAAAACTTATTTGAGTCCTTGTACCATTCAGTTGACTAATACGCATTTTCCTATTTTGCAGTAATAGCCAATCATGATTCTAAAATCAATAATTATCATCATATGAATGTATGGTAAAAAGGATCGTAAGGAAAACTACATTAGATATCTGCTTAATTCAACTAAATTATCAGTAATGATAATGATAATGATAAAACTAAATATACATACATCATGACATTCGAAAAAATCAAACGTGTCAAAAAAAAAAAAAAAAAAGCAAAAAAACAAATGAAAAAAATATCACAATTCAATTGTCCAGTCTTTGCCTATGATAACTTGAGGATTTCTAATAATATAAGCATTATTATTGATTGCAATTACCTCACTTTCCCAAGCTTTGTTTTCTAAGTTAACTTTTACTTGTTCATTTTTAAGTTTTTCTGCAATATTATCACCAACAATAATAATTTTTTCAACTTTAGTTTTTTCCAAAATTTTCAGTAAGGCAGAGCTTTTATTTTCATTATTATGGATTACCTTGGAACTAAGAATATTCTTTGAAAGAGATAAATCAATATAGATGTATTCATTTTCATTTTTGTAATCAAAAGTTTCTCCATCATCTATGTATAATGAACCTTTAGCAGTGAAATCAACAGAATCAACAACAACAACAAGAGTGTATGGATCATATTTCATCAACTTGGAGGATCTTCTGTAACGATCTTTTCTTGGAATTATATGACCTGATTGTAACAAAATTGGAATTTTATCTAATGGAGAGTCAATGGTGTGATATCCTTCACCCTTGACAAGTTCATAACTTTCATAATCAAAGTATTCCTTATTGTCTGGAATATAAATTTCAACACTATTAGTACCTTCATCAGTTACTGGCTTGACGAGAATACCAAAATCACCAACGAAGAATTGATCTTCTAATGAGTATACTTTTTCATTTTCAGGGTTAACATAAAACATTGGAGAAAGCACAGGCGAATTAGAAATAGAAGCTTGATAAAATGCAGTATAAAAAACAGGTAATAACGAGTAACGTAACTTGATTGCATCTTTCATAATTTCTGTAAATTCTCCGCCAGCTATATATGGCTCACGTCTTTTAGAGTCTATGTGAGCATGAGCTCTAAAAAAAGGATACCAGATACCTGTTTGGTACCATCTAGTCAATAACTCATGACTTGGATCTCCAAAGAAGCCACCAACGTCAGACCCAGTAAATGGCATACCAACAACTTGAGAAGTCAAAGCCATTGGTAAAGACATTTTCAAATATTCCCATGTAGCTTGATTATCACCACTCCACATTGCTGAAGTTCTTTGAGAGCCAGAAAAGTAGGCTCTGGTGAGAACAAATGGTCTTTTGTTCACATATCTTTTTGCTAAAGCTTCATAAGTAGCTTCATGGAAAGTTAAAGGGTATACTCCATGAACAGATCTCTGTTCCCAACCACCATAGTGAATAATGTCCTTTGGTGCTGTGGTTTCGGAACCAGAAAACACAGATGGTTCACTCATATCGTTCCAAATGTGCAAATTAGTTTCGTCGCCAGAAAATGCAGTGTTATTTTCAAATAATGTGCTCCAATACTCACGAGCTTCTGGGTTTAAAGTATCAATCCACACTGAATTTCCAGGCCAGCAATGACCATTGTAAGATTCATCATTATCAGAATTTTTAATCGCGAGACGATTTTCAACAACATAATTAGAAACTTCATAATCTGTTTTAAGATGAGGATCGATAATCGCGACCAAATTTCTACCAGTGTCTTCCAATTTTTTGTTCATTGCCACATGATCATCAAACAAACCTTTTTTCCAAGTGAAATATTTTTTATTTTCAGTATATCCAATATCCAACCAAATGACATCATATGGGATTTCCGATTTATCAAATCTTTCAGTCACATCTAAAACATCGTCAACGTCATTATAGTTCCATCTGCATTGATGATAACCCAAACTAAATAATTGTGGTAATTCTGGATTTCCACTCAACCTTCCATATTTCTTATTAATAGATAAAGGAGATTTGTCGACCATTATAATTAAATCGATTATTCCTGCTTCAGAAAACCAATGGGTTTTAGTAGATGTATAATCTTTTGATAAGACAATTTGGTCATCTTGGTTCAATTTATTCTTTGGGCTATTTTCTCTTTTTATGTCTATATAAGAGTCGGCAGCATTGATCCAAAACAAACCAGCAGTTGAAGATCTTTTATGAGCAATCATGAATGGAATAGAACCATACATTGGAAGTTTACTTTGAGTTTCATATTCAAAAATATCAACATCATATAATCTGTATGGATCATCACCGTCAGTATCCTTCAAGGCCAAAGTGTCGGCATGCTCTGGGATACCATACACTTTTTCATATCCAACAAAAGTGACATCGATACCAATTGACTCTGGTCCAAATGGTAAATGGTCATTTTTTGAGTCCCTGAAAGAATCTTCAAATGCATTGTAATCAGACTCTTCTGGATACATGTTAGATTCTTGAGTTTCTTTTGTTCTATAATGCTCAACATTAAGAAAATTTCTATCATTTAATATGACTGATGGTTCATTTTGATAAAACACAGTGATTTTGAAAGGGTCCAATTCAATTTGAGCTTCATATTCGCTATCATCACCATAAATCAAAGAAATATACTTTTCTCCGTCCTTCTTAATTTGAACAATATTTTTTGGGTCAGCCTTTACATTCGACGATTTTTCAGGTTCTGATACTAAGGCATACTTCCAAGCTTCATTGAATCTCTGGATTTGAAGTCTATTATTGTCAATTGATACAGTACCATCTAATCTTTTTTGTTCGTCGACTCTTAATCTTATATTATCATCAGATAAGATATCCAAAATAAATGGTAAAGCGGCATTTTCACCACTTGGTAATTTTTTGGAAATTATCCCTTCAATTGATGCATCAGACTCAAAAAATTTCAATGAGTCCTCATCAATTGAATATTTGGATTTATAAGAATTTTCTTGTTTTGAAACTTCTTGAGCGAAATGACGATTTCTGTGACAAAACCCATTTTGATCACAAGTTTTGAACAATTCTTTTTTAACCGCCAATACCGGTTGCAATAAAACAAAAAGGGTCAAAAAAGAGACTATTTGACATCTCATTTTGATGTTTTATATTATTTCCTTTATTTCTTTACAGGAATTTTTTCAAATTGCAAAGTCATTGACAAAGAACACAAGAATATTATTATTTGACGTGTTTGTCTGATTTTTCGAATCACACTTAGTCATGTATTACTAATCTGTGATATGCATGACAACCACTGTGATATACTTGTATGTTATTTTGCTTGTGTAACAATAAATTACTTTTAACTTAATAGCTAAACCACACAAAATGTGATAATTTTTTTATGCACTTGATACCCATATATATTAAATAATTACATAATTACAAAGCACAAAAAAAACATAGAATTGAATTATTTTTTTTTTGGAGTTTACGTTCTCCCAAAGCCAAACTTAAATAAGAAACGATAGAGGAAAAAAATTTCAATAACTAGCATAAATTCTTGGAAAAAAAAGGTAATTCGTTGGCCTACGAGTATAGTATATGTATGGTGTGTGGCTCTGAAAAATGTTAATGTCTATATCAAAAGAGAAAATTTAATAAAACTAAAACTGACACAACATTTTACTATAAATTGAGTGCTGGTTATCTAACCATCACAGACTACAACATTTAATTTTAAAAAATATATCAAAACAACGAAGAAAGAATTTGTCCTTTGAACCATACAGCATATGTGTTGCACCCTGAAATAAATCTTTTATTCCGTTTATGATAACATAACCACATTCTTAAATTGCTATGAGATTTCAGCACCTTTTTTCATAGTGATTTTTTTGTTTTTTTTTCATCTTTTTCCAATTTTCAGTGTGAGAAAAGGGAGATGCAAAATTTTATGTTCTGTCATATATACAGTAAGTAGTGGTAGCATAAATCAAATTTGCATAAAGTTTTTCAAGATTATTTTGAACTTTCTATTACTACAATAAAGGAGCCTTTTAAGAGGGTTCTCACACCATAAAGTCAAATGTACTAAATGCTGCGTTAAGAGTTCTAAGATCATTTGTCTTAGAAAGCATGTATATATATATATATAACAATAATGTAAATACATTCCAAATTACTTGAAGCGCAGTATAAAGGGTCTTGATCAATCAGCCAGTTTTGCCTTGATTGACTCGATGGTATAATTGTTTGCCTGCACCTCAAATTCTCCAATAAAACGGTTTAATTATGTCTATTTGTGTTTACTTTATTTAAAAACCGATTTGCTTTTTATCAACACCCAGCTTATGAAGGTGATGATTATCAAATAGGTAAAGAGAATATTGAGTATATTCAGCTACAGATCCCCAAGAGCTATTTAAGGTATTTATAACGTGTTTGGATGAGGATCTCGAAAGCAACACTAACTCAAGAAATGTTTATCGTTTTTTTTTCCTTTTGTTTTCTCGTACACTTTTTGCTTTTCGATAATTACAAAGCCTGTAGAGTTGTGAAAATACATACTCATACATTGTTTTAAAGAGCAAAATGTGAGAAAGACGACACACCTACTTTTGTTTAATCGAAAAAAATTTATCAAAAATCTTTGGGTGTTACAGTATAAACAAAAAAAAATCCAAAAAAAAAAAAAAAAAAAAAAAAAATGTTTGCAGCTAAATTCCAATATATTCTTTAAAGTAAACATACAGCGCTGTGAGGCACTAGTTACTATTGTAATCATTGGCGAATGATTGAGATGGACACAATAATACCTTTTTAGTGTCGTTCTTGTGAATAAAAAAAATCTGAGATAAAAATCAAGAAGGCCAGATTAACTTTTTCAAAACCTACTACTGGATATAGAAGAATTTATAAATTATAGAGACTATTGTCTATCTGCAAATATAAAAGTTGGTGATATAAACATCAATGGATTTAAGTGTGAAACGCCTTAAAATGTAAGCTTAATTCTGGAGATTATTTACGAAAATTAAAGATGATTCCTAAAAGTTGGAAAAAAAATTACATTAGACTAATCATTTTGAATTTAAAGCAATTAATTATTCAAACAAACTAGAAAAAAACAACAATAAAAGGAATCGATTAGAAATTATTTACATTTCTATAATCGAAAGGTATGAAGTCTATAGATGATATTTCCAACTGTGGTTCCATTATACAACCCAATATTTAACACAAATTTTCATCAGTTTATAATAAATAAGAAGAATAGTTTAGTAGTATATTCCTTGCCAGTATTGTAATATATGTGTTTCGAAAGGCGTGGGTTCTAGATCTGGAGACAAAAACATTGAGTACCCCGTTCTCCATAGGTAAATTAATTCTGAATTATAAAAAACATCATTATAGATGTCTCGTACTTCAAGAGTATATGAGTTGATATCAAGTTATTATTATTCGTCTATTCTTGTTCTCTACTATTTTTGACCAATACTATGTTCCTACCCTCCAATACTTGCTTGCATGGTGACAGTTAATGCAACCAACAGTTTAAGGATTTTGAACTCCAATTTTAATCTACAGTAAATTAATTTTCTTCTATCTCTTGAAAGATTTTTTTAAAAAAAAACTTTTTCAATCTCGTTTGAATACCCTTTCAACCCCATTTGTGTTTTGTAACAATGCGTCTTGGGGCCTTCCGTAAATCAATTTCTTACATTACTAACTCTTTTTTTTTTTTTTTTTTTCTCATAAACATTATCATTATAATATACAACTTTTGTTTTGATTTCTTAGTTTTTCAGCTTTTTTTTTTTTTTTTTTTTTTTTTTTTTTCTTGTCTAATAAACCGTACACCTTTTTAATTCATATGAATTCCCACCAAAAAATGAATATTCTATTTCAATTTAAAACAGAAATCATAACTGAAAAAGTTTGCAAGTTCTATGAAATTTAAATCAAAAGAGTTTCAATTTTGTCTTTAATAGAGTAGATTTGGTTTTTGATAGAAGAGCTGTCGTTGGTAGTGACAGAAGCAGCAATAACTGGTCTGGAAACACCACAAGCTCTACCTAAAGCAGTTTTGCTTGGAACAAAAACATAAGGAACATTTTTGTCTTCACACAACAAAGGCAAATGCAACAAGATTTCAATTGGTTCAGCATCAGCAGCCATAACGATGAATTCAGAAATACCTCTGTTCAAAGTTTTGGTGGCTTCGTTAGCACCTTTTTTCAATTGTCTCAAGTTTTGAGATTGTTGGATAACATCCAAAATTTGTTGAGTTAAACCGGAGTCGGCCAATGGGAAAGCTTTTGGATTTGGAGCAGACATCTTGAATTTATTGTTTGGTTGAATTAGTTCTTTTTTATTAGGGTTCCTTGCAAGAGCTCGCCCGAAGTTATCTATAGATAAGATTATCGAATAATTTGGAACTAAGAAGAGGAGATGAGTTGAAAATTTTTTTTTCTTAATTTTTTTTTCTTTTTTTCAGGCGCAGGCGCTGTGAAAAAAAAAAAAAAAAAAAAAAAATACTCAAAAATAGTAACCCTGCTAAATATGTAATTAAATGTGAGAATATGTTATAATCATGTGAGATCATATAAAGCATCTCACATGATTTTAGCTCTTAGTAAAAAAGCTCTTTTTGAGTTTATAGATTGAAAAAGAAACAAGATGTTCAAGCTAAATTATAAGTTTAGACAGGCATATAGAAACTGAAGTTCAGAAGATATATGATGGTAGGTTAAAGGAAATTGTTAGAAGGCTCAGAATACAAACATTTCAGGGGTAATAATAATAATAATAATAATAATAATAATAATAATAATAATAATAATAATAATAATAATAATAATAATAATA
>JASTUB010000521.1:0-10291 GCA_031124825.1 Saccharomycopsis vini
TTTTTTTTTTTTTTTTTTTTTTTTTTTTTTTTTTTTTTTTTTTTTTTTTTTTTTTTCTTTTTTTTTTTTTTTTTCAGCTTTTCAGTTCTAAAATTTAACAAAAACAAGTTAAAAAACATTATCATCTATTTGAATTCAATTGTAATGAAATGTATTAATTACATGTCAATTGTATTTGTATCACTTATATAACTTATATATATGACATTTATATCAATAATCATGTATATCAATTACATCATTTATCACTTATATTTATATCATTTATATCAATAATCATGTATGTTTTACCATAAAATAAATTATTCCGTCAATTATCATAAGATAAATCATTCTATCAATTATCATGTAAATTAATATGTATACATCATTCAACACGTTATTTATTCTATCAATTATACCAATTATATGAATTTTAATTATCATCTCTTATCATACCTAATCATCCCTAATCCCTAATCCCTAATCATCATCGAAGAGGTAATAACCCATTTCCTATAACAAGACGACATAATGGACAAGCATCATGGTCTTGACGCCAACTTGTAATACATTGCCAACAATACAAATGACCACAAGGCACACAAGTAGGATCCAACATTGGAGATAAACAAAGCATACATGAGCGATGTTTAAGAAATGGCAATTTCTTATGATCTGACAAATCGATATGAACATTTTGATATGCAGATTTAAGATTATGAATGATCTCTATATTATCTTTCTTATTATTATTATTATTATTATTATTTTCAATTGAAGAATTTTTTCCATTCGAAAAAAAAGAAATATAATTTGAAGAGACTTTTAAAAGAATCAAAATCCCCAATATTTTATAAGATCGATTTGTATTTTTTGTTTGTTGTTGTTGATTATTATTATTATTATTAATCAGATGGCCAAAAACATACTTAATTCCAAATAATCTTTTTGATAAATTATAATAATTTCCAAAAAGATAAAACATTGCCAAATTGATTTCTAAAATCGAATTGATTTGTTTCAAAAAATTAAAATAAAACTTTTTAATTATCCAATTTCCTTCATTTTCTTCAATTTCAAATTTGGTTTGTAATTTTGTCAATAATTTCCCAATCAAATATGGACAAAATATATAACTAATAACAAATAAAAGTTTTTTCCGATAATTGATGAATTTTTTCCCATTTGAATTGATGTATAAAAGATCCACATATTCTTCTCCCAAAGTTCGCGAATTTCTTAAAGTTGTTAATGATAAATAAATAAATTTTCCAATTGTTAAAATCAATTGATTATTATTATTGATGGATAATGCTCGAGTCAATTTTTGGGTCAAAAATGATTCATAATAGGAATCTTTTTGATATGAGCGAACTATTGCTGAAGAATCAGCAAATGGTAATAATTTTTCATCATCCATGATATTTATTTATTGATTATTTATTATTTATTGATTATTTATTATTGATTTACAGGGTTGGTTTTTTGTTGTTTTTTTCATTTTTCTTATTTCAAATTGTGGTTCCGTGGTGATGGCGTACACTACTAAATTGAATGATAATATTTGTCACCACAAAAAAGCATATAGTTTGATCACTATTATTATTTGTAATAAACATATATCATATATATATATATATATATATATATATATATTATTGATATATCATACAATAATATTTTTTTTTTTTTGTAATAAAAAGTGAGACAACCGAAAAATGGTCTCAAAAAAAAAAAAAAAAAAAAAAAATAATAATCAAATGGCACTAAAAAAAAATATCGAATGATCAATTGTAGATGTTGTATTTGATAATCAAGAAACTTTTTTCCATATAATCTGGTATTTATATATATTGGTGGAGTATAATCTGGTACTTATATATATTGGTGGAGTATAATCTGGTATTTATATATATTTATGGAGTATAATCTGGTACTTGAAGTGGAGTCTAGATGCAAATATGGCATATGTATCTAATTTTATAGCAACCTTAGTTGCAGTGAAGCCTTAAAAATTATCTATAAATATATCTTACAAAAGAAGTTTTTTTTTTTTTTTTTTTTTTTTATCCACTTTTCTTTAATCCTACATTTTTTAGCACATGTACATTATATATAATTTGTTTTATTCATCTTTTTTTTTTTTTTTTTTTTTTCATTCTATTGTTTTTATGCAGTTGTAATCGAACGTATTATTTTCAAAAGAAGTGGTGATAAACAATACTTTAACCCTGTTTATTTCTCTATGTTACATTACGCATTGAAATATTTTTCTATTGAAAGAAAATCTTGAATAATAAAAATAAAAATCAAAAAATCCTAAATAGGAAGACGGGAGATGTAGAATTTATAACAATCATATATCTACTTTATTTATATATAATTAGGCTATGTGTTGTTGTTGTTGTTGTTCTTGGCCGGTTAAAATGATTCAAAATTTTATGATAAGATTTTAAAAGATTACAAATAGGAAAAATTAACAAAAATAATTATAATCAATAAATGAATGAAAAAAAAATAAAATATTGCAAAAAAAAAAATTTTTTTTATTTATTTATTTTCAAGTATGCAATTGTGTTGCTTAGAGTCCCTCTTTTTTTTTTTTTTTTTTTTTTTTTTTCAATTGTAATAATATTGTGTTGCTTAGAGTCTTTTTATTATTTTTTTAAATAGAATATAATTTAATTTTAATATAAAATGTGTTGTTACTGGGTGGTAAACACACACACATACACATCAACAAAATGTAAATGAAAATTCCATGATGTCAGTGAAATTAACAACAAAGATTTATATTCAAATGGTATAACAATAATCTTTTATCATATATTATATATTAACATATTATCTTATATATACATATAACATATATATATATATATATTCCATTTAAATTGAGGTTGTGATTGAAATGCATTATTTTGCATCCAAAAAACGGTGATTTTTAACAATTAACAATAGTATTCATGATACATATATCTTCTATATGACAACTTATTATAAAATAGCAATAAAGGTGCCTTGTTTCATGTGGTTATAATAGATTATTATTTTCAATTCTACTTTATTATTATTATTATTATTATTATTATTATTATTATTATTATTATTATTATTATTATTATTATTATTATTATCTATATATAATACTATATGAAACAAATTTGATAAATTGAAATCCCCTATTATTAATATTATTTTTATTAAAAAATAATTATAATAATAAAATTGACTTTCTGTGTTGCCTAAGCGAACTAAGACATTCTTTTATTTATTAAAAAAACCGTTTAATTTTTGACATCAAAAAAAAGATCGGCAAAAAAACCGGTTACTTTTTTTATTTTTTTTTTTTTTTTTTTTCCCCCTCGAATCTTATTTTTTTTTATTTTTTTTTTTTCCCCGATTTTTTCAAAAATTTTCAATTCCGAGAAAAAAAAATAAAATAAAATAAAATAAAAGTGTTTCCATGCAACTTGATGTAAGAAAGGTGTGAAGATCTTTTAAATTAAAATTTCAAATTCAAAAAAAAAAAAAAATAATTCAATTCATATTTGATAACAATTATTATACAACAGTATTATATTCATATTATTATTCAATTATATATATATATATATATATATATATAATTATCATTATAAGTAATATAATATATATACATAGTCAATGTAATGAAAAATAATTCTTTTTTGGTAGATCATCCCCAATGAACGGCTTATTACCTAAGACAATTGAAAGTAGATCATAGATTTTCATCTTAAAGAAATCACAAACCCAATCTTATGTCATACATTTCGCTTATTTCATCCATCACTTGTCCCCATATTAATAATAATAATAAAAAAATAGATACTTCTTTGTACTTTAAGACAATTGTTTGATAATTCTATTTTTGACAGATATTGTCAATAGATACCAAATTTCCTCTCTCTCTCTCTCTCTTTCACATTCTTTAGTACATTTTTTGACAAATACGATATAGTATCCCAAATAGGGTACTTGCCTCTCTTTTTTTTTTTTTTTTTTTTTTTTGATCCCCCTTTAAGACATACCATAGGTTTACTTGCGATTTTCCGGATATTTTAAACAACTAATTTCAAGACATTGTTTGAAAACATTAATGAAATTCCCATCGAAAAAAAAAGTGAAAAAAAATAAATAAAATTACATGTTTTTTCCAATTCGCATGTGAGTTTTTCTCATTCCAACTTTGACGATCTCTAATAAGCCTACTGAAATGTCACCTATAAGCCCACTGAAATATCTCACTTTATAGGTCACCTACTAAATCAATCCTCAGTTTTTTCTAATTAACAACATTGAACATTAATGATTATTATATACAAATACAGTAACAGAGAACATTGATGATTATTATATATATAAATATAAAGTAACAGAGACCTGGTACAATTTTTTTCTCAGCAAAAAAAACTTCTTGTTTATTGGATGTTGTTGATGGATAAAATTCATTTGGATTTAAAAAAATTACTACATCCCAATGGGCTGCTCCAATTAACATGATCAAAAAAAAAAAAAAAAAAAAAAAAAAAAACAAGAAAAAAATTAATTCAATTTCTCTATTTGGCATCTTTTTGTAAATATAGTTTCATCAAATTTTAAAACTAGTTACAGTATGAAATGAAAATTATTGAATTATTTAATGATTCTTATCAAAAGTTTGACATTTTTAATTTAATATCTGAAATATTCATTTCCCAAATATCAATGTTCCGGGAAATATAAAAAAAGTGAAATTCCAACGAAGTAAAACCATAATTGATCAACCCGTCGTTTTTTTTTTTTTTATCATTTTTCTACAATTACTAATAAATAGAACATCATGGCAATTTGACATTATAGTGTTGAATCAAGATTGATGATGCATTTTTTATTTTTACTAGATTGTCTTTTATGCAGAAAGATGCATGATGATAACAAAAACAACATCAAAAGTTTAAAAGAAAATTTAAATTGAATTTAATAGTTATAAATAGAGTTTATTTAAAGTAAAATTATACTTCATTTATCATACAATATTATATTGAGGTAAAACTTATCCTCCAGTTCTTTAAGTAAAATTATATTTCAATTAATGAAAAACCCTTTTGTGATGGAGAGATTTTTCATGCAAAAAACATTATTTCACAACATCTATCCCTCGTACTATATTACCAAAAAAACAAACTTCAAATTTAAAGGTTAAGATATTTCTTTTATTTGTAAATAATTGAATTCTATCATTATTAATGGTTCTCGCATTAATTGACTCAAATTAACAAGAAAATATTTTTTGATTGGAATAAATATACATACTTATATATATATATATATGAAATTGATTTGCATGTTGCGAAGTAGTATGTATCTATCCCCTTGAGAACAAAAAGAAAGAGAAAGGGAAAACGAAACAGACATCATGGTGACAGTCACATGGCTTCTTCTAGGGCTGTTTCAGCTTCTCGCACATGTGATATTCAGCTGGTATGGCATTTGACGGACCGTCGCTTTTTCAGTACGGAGTCACATAACCGTCCCTCCCAAAGGTTGGGGGTGCACCAGTGCTACTGTGTTGCTCTCAGTGTGGGCTTCCTCTGGTTTCGGTAGCCAGTGAGTGGTGTCCAGTCGTTTTGGCTTACTGCTAATGTGAAGAAAAAAAAAAAAAAAAATATACAAAAAAAAATTTATAGTGGTACCTTCTATTCTGATTTGATAACTTCAAGAAACCATACAGAAAGGTATGTTTGGAACATGTAAAGAAGTGATAATAATAATAATAATAATAATAATAATAATAATAATGCCATCTATACAAACATAAAGGCCAGTGATCATTCAATATCAATACAATTGTTCAAAATTCATTATAATAATAATATTTATAAAGTTAGTTTGATTGTCACTAGGAAAGAAAAAAAAAAGAAACCCATATTAAACATTTTAACATGAACAACAACAACAATTTTCGTTCAAAGTTATTAAAACAATTATACAAATGATATTCGATTATTACAAGAAAAAATATATACTATTCAAAATTTGATGAAAAGTTGAAGAAGAAAAAAATTTTTTTTTTTTTTTTTGATTGATACTAGACGAAAAAAAAAATATTTTCAAATAAATAATTTGATGATTTTATATTCCATCTTTGATTGATTGTCGACTGTTATTATCAAATCCAAATACTTTGAAACATTTATTCATATAGTTGAAACAAAAACCACACTAAATTTGAATCAACATTTGAAAGTTTAAAAAAGAAATTGTTTTCTCAAAATTTAAACCCGAATGAATAAATTTATTATTATTATTATTATTATTATTGGCTGTTTTTTTTTCTATTCAAAACATTTGACTAACAAATTTTATAGTTAAAAAATGGGTATTTCTAGAGATTCTCGTCACAAACGTTCCCACACTGGTGCCAAAAGAGCCCAATTCAGAAAGAAGAGAAAGTTTGAATTAGGTCGTCAACCAGCCAACACCAAAATCGGTACTAAAAGAATCCATGAAGTTAGAACCAGAGGTGGTAACAAGAAATTCAGAGCTTTAAGAATCGAAACCGGTAACTTTTCTTGGGCTTCTGAAGGTGTTTCTAGAAAAACCAGAGTTGTTGGTGTCGTTTATCATCCATCCAACAATGAATTGGTTAGAACTAACACTTTGACCAAATCTGCTATTGTCCAAATCGATGCTACTCCATTCAGACAATGGTACGAAACTCATTACGGTCAAACTTTGGGTAAAAAGAAAAACTCCAAAAAAGTTGAAGAAGAAGAAGTTAAAAAATCTAGAAAAGTCGAAAGAAAATTGGCTTCTAGAGCTTCTAAAGCTAAAGTTGAAAACGCTTTAGACAACCAATTCGGTGCTGGTCGTTTATACGCTTGTGTTTCTTCTAGACCAGGTCAATCTGGTAGAGTTGATGGTTACATTCTTGAAGGTGAAGAATTGGCTTTCTACTTGAGAAGATTAACCGCTAAAAAATAAGCTTGTTATTAATTTATTTTATTTATTTTATTTATTTATTATAATTTTAATTTCTAGCTGTTTTTTATTATTATGTATATCATTGACATGGTTTTGTGTTTTATTTTTTCCCCTACAAATATAATCTTATTTTTGTAACCCTTATCTTTGAAATTTTGTAAATTCTATTTTAGTTGTTCAATGTAACAATAATTTAAGTCTAAACTTTAGTTTTGCTATTCAAATTTGAATCATTTTTTTTTAATTTTCATTTATTGTAACAATAGTTTAAGTGAAAACTTTTAATCATTTTTTATTTTATATAAAAATCTATTTGTTTTCCATTAAACTTTGAATTATTTTTTTGTATTTTCATATATTGTTCCTTTTACACTTATATTCTTTAACAATTGTATATTTTCTTTATTTCTCCAAATCCTTGTATATATATTTCACCAAATCTGTTTAGAACTCATTTTATATCTAACTACTTTATCTAAACCACCTTCTCCATGATTATATATTTCTTTGTTCTTTAATACTTTTTTCACTTCTTCTTTTATTCGTACTTGATCGATAGATTTCCTCTTTTCATGTTTATCATATAATAATTTGATATCATCTTTTTCTAACTTTTTTAACCCCACAGTGGAAAATTGCGCACCTGGAGTATAATCATTAACTAAAATATCATTGATATCATATAAATCACGTAAAACATCGGTTTGGGTATTCCTAAAATCAATCTGACTAGAATCCATATCAAATTTTAAATTCATTTCTGGTTCAACCGATCTTTTATGAATTGGTGTTGGAGGAGGTGTTGATTCATAATGTTGTTTTTGTTTTTGGGTGGGGATCTCTTCTAAATTGTTATTTTTTTTAGATAAAACATTTTCCAGTTTTTTCAAATTTAAAAGATAATTTCTTCTTCTTCTATTTGAATATTTCAATAAAAATAATGATAATATCAATTTGATAATAAATAATATTATAAAAATCGACAAATTAAGTAATACAAGATTCATCCCATCCCAAATAATCGATTGATTATAACCAGTTTTAAAGATTTCAAATGAAAAACTATGGGTTTCAAAATATTGTGGTTTCTCAAAAAAAAAATGTTTAATTGATGGCCAAGACATCTTCATCACAATTAAATTAAGAACTAACATTGGAACCCCAATTCTAATATTTAAATTACGATTGGAATTGATTTTTTTATGAATATTCTCTTCAATAACAGTGTTAGTACAAGAGCCATCATCATAATTTGTTTCCAAAAAATCATGAGCTAAAACATTCAAAAACCGTTCATAAATCTTGGGATTAAAATAATTGTATTTGGCAATATAAGAATGCTTTAACCAATCAACAAGTAATTCCGATCCAATAACAATTAATGTTGGGTTCAAAAAAACCCCAATAAATTGTAAATTAATAATACTTTTTGCTGCTTGAATATTATTATAATCATTTGAAGAACCAGAAAATTTCAAAAAATTCTTCCAAAAATTTGGAATAAGACCTTCATTTAAATCAATTTCAATTAAATTTCGAAGCCCAATTAAAAATAAATAAACTAATAAATAAAATCGTTCTGTCAAATCAGAACAAATGTTTTGAAATAACCCTTCTCTATCAAATTTTTTAAAAACTGTAGATTTAATTTCTGAAAATTGGGATGACAAAAGTAAGGTGAATAATGCATTTGAATAAGAATTGATAGCAACATTCAAGGATATTGTTTGATAAATTAAACAAATGGAATGACACACCAAATAAATCAAAGAAACCCCATAACAAACAAAAAAAATTCCAATAATAATAAAAAGTCTTTTCAAAGATTGACAAGAAATGTTCAATTCCCCAATTACTGATCCCATGGTAAATTGTAAATTGAACAAGATTTTTAATAAATCTTCACCCAAAGTACAAATAAGTTTATCTATTACATCCAACACTCCAATCATAACATATAATTTTATAGCTGATTGTCTTCTAATATCATGATATAATTTCGAAGTATCCAAGTAACTTAATGCCCATAAAGAAATAGCTAAAAGAGATGCTTTTATAATTGGATTATAACTGAAATAGAAAAAAATTTTCAATTCTACTCGAGAAACCCCCCAAATATCTTCTTGTCTTTTATTAAGGTTATTGTTTTTTTGTGATTTAAATTTTCTTGGAATTATAAAGCCTCGAAAAATTAACACTAGCTGGAAAAAACAAACCATTAATTTTATCGGTAATATTGTAAAAACAATCAAGAAATCATTCAAACAATAAAGTAATCCAAAAGTCATGAATTTCTCCAAATGAATGGGCACTTTAACAAAATGAAGAATACTATCTATTAATTGCTGATAATTCTTTGTTAAAGAGGTATCATTCTTTGGTTCTTCTGGCTCCTCGTCGTTTCGAGTATCATATTCACTTAAATAATCAAGTCCAAGTTCATGTAATAATAAGTTATAAATGGTATGTAGAGATGAGTGGGTTGAAATTAATATGGTTCTGCTTCTATGTCTTCTTGCCTTTTTTTGTTGCGTATCCTTTGGAGTATTTGTGGGCATTTTTTTTTTTTTTTTTTTTTTTTTTTTGTGCTTTATCTGTA
Organism: Saccharomycopsis vini; assembly: GCA_031124825.1. NCBI lineage: Eukaryota > Fungi > Ascomycota > Saccharomycetes > Ascoideales > Saccharomycopsidaceae > Saccharomycopsis > Saccharomycopsis vini. Next base: position 9,569 of record JASTUB010000521.1, read on the forward strand.
TATAATATATGAAAAATTAGCACATTATTTTGTGATTTGTGTAAATGAATAATATAATATAATATAATATAATTAAAACTGATTATTGTGTTGGCGTCTAAAATACTGTCTGTATATTTTGCACCTTAAAAAAGGAAAAAAAAATAAAAAAATAAAAAGATACCATCACCACGGAGAGCGATTTAGTTCAAGTTTAAAGGTCTTTCTTTCAATTACTACAGTTGATCATAATAAAAGAAAACTGAAAAAATGAAAAAAAAAAAAAAAAAAAAAAAAAAAAAAAGACCCATTCTGTTGACTATGACACTAGGTTATTATTATGTAGACACTTTTCGGTATATTCCAGGATTAGATGGTTGTGAAAACATGGGCTTGCAAAAAAAAATTTTGACTCTTTAATTGCACTTATATAAACCGCGTGATCCTAAAGAAATCGCAGCCAATATCTTACATTCAATCCGATACCAACTTTCCGAAATTAAAATACAAAATTGCTGAAATGAATAGGGAATTTTGGTATGCTGGGTTGGATCCTCCATATGAGTAATGCCCCTTATCTGAGCAACCTTCGCGCATTCTCGACCTACAATTGTTTGTCTTCTTGAGCTCAAGTAAAATAATTGAACTCATTTTCAATGAGTTTGCAAAAAAAGAGGTCGTACCCGGATTCGAACCGGGGTTGTTCGGATCAAAACCGAAAGTGATAACCACTACACTATACAA
>JASTUB010000522.1:0-10278 GCA_031124825.1 Saccharomycopsis vini
TTTTTTTTTTTTTTTTTTTTTTTTTTTTTTTTTTTTTTTTTTTTTTTTTTTTTTTTTTTTTTTTTTTTTTTTTTGCGGAAATTTTTTATTTTTGTTGATTTGTTCAACCCCGTCAAATCAACTTTTGATCCAGACTTGTTTACCAAGAATTTTTTTTATAAAGCGGTTATTAGCATAAATAAACTAGAACTCTTTGAGTTTCTTCTACTACTTCCTTTTATTCTCTTCTTTTCCTACTCTTGTATTATTACATCATTTTTTATCAAATCCACACCCCAAAAAAAAAACAAATAACACATCAGATCAAAGCTTGTTCATCAGTATAACAATAGTGCACAGATCAGAACCAACCAACCAAATCAAACCAACCAATAAATATCTTTCAAATATGTCTCGTTTTTTTTCATTTCTTATAACACTTCTCATGGCTGTCAGTGTTCAAGCTGTTACTTACACTTCGATGTCTATTAATGTTCCAGCCTTTGCTAAAGAATGTCTTTATTACAGAATGAATAGTGAGGAAGATTCTATTCTTATCAACTTTCAAGTTTTGACCGGTGGTAATTTTGAAATTGATTTTGAAATAACTGCTCCAAATGGAGACAAAGTCATAACTGCTAATGACAAAAGATATGCTGATTATTTAGTCAGATCATTTGGGCTTGGTGAATATTCATTTTGTTTCTCAAATAGAGTGTCTACTGTTACACCAAAGAAAGTAGAATTCTCTATTGAATTAGAAAGAGACGTTGATTATTACAATAGTCAGGAGTCAATTAAAAACAAAGATGAAGTTATGAGTGAGCACGCTATAAATGAAATCAACAGAAATTTCGATCAAATGAGAAAAATGCTCGATTATCTTAGAGCTAGAGAATGGAGAAACATGTCTACTGTGAAGTCTACTGAATCAAGAGTCTACTGGTTTGGCTTATTTTCCTCTATGCTTATGATTGGTTTAGGTGTTGCTCAAGCTTCTATTGTTCAATTCCTTTTTTCAGGTCCAAAAAGTTTGGTTTAAAGGAGAAAAAACTAACATAAAAAGAGCTCCTAGAAAGTCAAAAAATAGAAAATAAACAAAAAAAAAGAAAAAAAAAAAAAAAAGCTGTTTTGACATGTTACTTGAAACGAGGAAACGAAAGGAGCAACCCAAAAACTTTTTTTTGTTTGTTCTATTCTTTTGAAAAAAAAAATTTTTTTTTCTCTTTCTTTTCATTTCTATTATACTCATTAAAATTATCAATGTTTTACGATTTTAGTGACATGGTATTTTGTATTCTTTGATATCTTTTATATATATATATATATATATATATATGTTTATTTAGCACTGCTTTATTTCATAATGTCATTTTATTATATTCTTTTTCTTTTTTTTTTTTTTTATCTTCATATATATATATATATGTCTCTCTTCTTATTGGTGTCTTTTCAACTATGCTATTATATTTTTCTTATCTTTATTAATTGTAATCTATGATTGTTTTAATTTCAATTTGCCCCTTTCTAACAAGATCATTTCAATTATGATGATTTAGATCAAGCTCAAAAAAATAATTATTTTCAGAGGGGTCCATCCATCACCCTCCTTCGTGAATCAAAGAGAATAATCACCCCTTGTTCGAAACATTCTAAAAACTGTATATTTTTGATTTCTTTAATGGTTTGAAATTTTATATCTCAGTCGAAAGTTTACAGTTGAGATATTTGTGATGTATCATTAAACCACATTGATTCCTTAACTATATTGAAGAACTTTTTGCTTCACCTTTTGCGATTCTGCAACGAAATGATGTATCACATGGAGTATCACATGACGCAGCCAAAGAAAAATTGAACATTAATTATCAATTTCCAATACACATCACAAGTTTTAAGATTGGTTGTTGAAAAGAAAGAGTCTATTTATACTGATTCAGTGAAACCAAAAAACAAGCAGAATTGACAAACAAACAAACAAAAAAAAAAGATAAATCCCTTTCTATTCTTTTTTTGAAAAAAAAGACACCTCATTTTGAAACTAAGTAATATTCACTGATACTTTGTTACGATATTATTTGACCAAGAATAGGTTAAAATAATCATTTGTAAGGAGAATTATCAACCAATTAATTCAGGATTATGAGTTTACCTTATAAAAGAAATCTTTTGGAACCTTTTTGGGGATTTTTTTTGCTCATCTTTTTCTCGGCAATATTAAAATAATACAATAAATCAAATAAATCAAATACAGAATATGTTGGCGGGAAACAGATGTTATAAACTATTAGCTAGTCTTGGATATGGCTCAGAATATAATGATTTTTTTTATAATCTTGACAAAAAAGTTTATGGGTCTCGTCAAAATGAATTGATAAACCTCTTGGAACAAGTTTTTCTTCTTACTGAAATCGTTTTAAAATCTCGTAAATTGAGAAGTTATTATGAGATTCTTACTTCTGATTGTACAAATGGGACTTCAATGGCACTAAATTATGAAATTCCATATGCTTCAATGCACAATTCAATGGCGAAATTATTGGGAGATTTTTATGAATATTGTGTTGTTGAAACTGAAAAATCTTGGAATAAATTTGAAAAACATTATAGAAACATAAAATCTTTTTATTTTGATAGAAATTTTAGATTATTACAAGATATTAAAAATTTTATGGAATACATTTGCTGGAGAATTTTTTATACCTATTATGAAATGGGAGGAGTTCATTATTTTAGATGTGCTAGACTGTTTCCTTATAAAGTTGGTGTTACTTGTGGAGCATCTAATTTTGGTGACACTAATTCACATTTTTTCAATTTTTTCATTTAATAATAATACAATCCCATTCCTAGATATTTCCCATCATTCTTTTTAGAATTTTCATAATTGGCTTTAACTTCATTTTATTTACTCTATTATAATATACTATAACACGAACACTTTAACTGATAATTATAAACTTTGTAGCTTTTTATTCATAGCAGTACAATAAAATAATACAAAGATTACTGCTATGACTATCATCATTTGATGTATATCATGATCACGCCTCTTCGTATTGTAAAATAATATTTAATTAAAACTATATAGTTTCCATATGGAGAAAAAAAAAAAAAAAAAAAAAAAAAAAAAAGAAGTGGATATCACCTCTTTTTAAGACTTTCGAAAAGTTCATTTCTTACTTATAGCTGCATCACTACTCTTTTGGACAAATCAAAGAAAATGGAAACTGAATTTATTGTTGTTTCTGCATAAAATGTCTTGTTTATAAGGAAAGGTATAGTGAAGACACCCTTGATAAAAATAACTGGTCAAGCTTTTTGTGCTTATAAATTTTTTCTTTTTTTTTCCTAATTTGATGGTCAAAGAACATTAAGAATAACATACAGACTTGATAGTATTCAGAGATTATTTTTTCATCATTACGTGCTATCCAACTAATTCTTTATTTAATTGAAAATGAATTCCAATAAAATGACATTTCTTTAATTTTTTTTTTTTTTTTTCTTACTTTGTATTTTTGGTGGAATAATTCATCTTCTTACAATATCAATTGTGATACAGGTGATTTATCAAGCATATCTAAGATTATTCATACAACAACAGAAAAGATGCCTAATAAAGTAGGTTTAAGAGTTCGAGTTGCCGAACTTCATCACAAAAAAACCAGTGCCATTCTTAGTGGTGTTGAGACCTTGTATGTTGCTGAACAAATGCTAATTGATATTGGATCTTATTATTTTCAGAAAACTAAACAGTCCAGAAGAAAAAGATGTTGAATGTCAAGAATCAAGCTACGGAGTGTTCAGATTCGGTTAAAAAAGAAATCAAAAAGTTTGAATGGACTAACCATAAATCTCTTAATTGGAAATATAGAACTATTATTAATGAGCCTCGTTTGGGGGCCAATTTTAGGGTCAAAAACATGGAAACTGATTTCAAAAGAGTCAAGAATGATTATGAAGGATTGCCTATTTCTGAGAAAGATAGAGATAAATCAGTAGGATTTCTTCATCATTTTCTTTATGAATCATGATGTTTATAAAGTTATTACTAAAAAAAAATTTGGAATGATTTTTTTTTTTCTTAATGATAATATGCCAACTTGTGATTATTGTGTTTATGTGTTTTGAGATGATGTCTAAAATATAACAAATATTAGACGTTTATCAATTAAAAAATTAATACAGTGTCTCTTATTTATCAAAACAAAATTGGAAGCTTATGAGGTAAAGTGAAACAATAACTTGTCAAACGATGATCCCCAAAAACTTAATTCGCAACCTTCCTTTGTGTGTCAAATCATAGTTATTGCATTTATATATAAAAGCTACCATAGCGAGATATCTTTAATAAAAGTATATATATATATATATATATATATATATAATTTTTTATTCCTTAATGATACATCTTATTTCTAAACAATTTTTCTTTCTTTCTTTCATTTAATAACCATTTTATGTTCCTGTTCCCTGATACTTAATTTGGTTAGGTGCGTCATTTGGGGCTCATAAGATTTTTCAGGGCACTATAAATAATAAATGCATATATAATAGGGAAAGAAAGAAACAAAATGGGAAGAAATTTTTAGATAAATATATTTTCAAATTCATTACGCCATATTCATGACTCCATACTCAAAAGACTCTTCAAAGAATTCTTGTGTGTCACATAAGCGTGGCCAAGTTAGCAGTAACAACATAAATCCACCCATCACTAATCAAAAAGAAATACAAAGAAAGATTGAAAAAGATCGAGGGTATGAGATATACGAAATTCAAAAGTTTTTTTTTCTTCTTAAAGAGATTTCTAGTGATACCAGATGTTTTGCTGAAAAATATTTTTCCATTGATTATCTGGAAACTTTTCAACGTAATAAACTTTGCAATTTATTAGAAGGAGCGTTTGAAAACACAGAAGAAGTTTGTAATGAGATTAAATTAAGAATTGACAATTATAAAAAAAGTTATGATTGTGATTCTCCTAAAAAGAAAAAAGACGATAAATATTTACTGGAAATTTTAAGGCAAACTGTACTTTACAGAGAAATGATTATTGATGATTGTAGAAAGGTTCATCAACATGCTGATAAATATAAATACTATCAACGTCAAGATAATAGGATCCCCAACTGTCAATTTACATTTTATTTTTGATACTTTGTTTTCTTTTTGAAAGTTTTTGCTTAAGGAGAGCAATTCCATTATTATTTTGATCATTATTATTATTATCATTATTATTATTATTATTATTATTATTATTATTATTATTATTATTATTATTATTAATATTATAAACATTTTTTCTCCATATATGCTTCATTAAAACAAAATTTGAATTCATAATATATAAATGGAGAGTTGTATCAAAAGAAAAACAGAAGAAATAATTCTGTCTATGTTGATGTAGAAAACAGAAAAGTAAACTCAGAATACAAAATTTTAGAAACGCATAAAACCTAAAAGATAAAAAAAAAAAAAAAAAAAAAAAAAAAAAAAAGATTGAGTAAATGAAAAATTCTATAGTATTACAAAAAAGAAAAAGGAAAATGATAGTGAAAAAAAAAAAAAAATACATGACAAGGTGGAAAAGTTTCTAATAAAGCTCCAAATCCTGTTCAGTCATAGAATATCTAATCCAGTGAGGATTACAATTTTGATCAAGAACGTTATCATGAATAGTAAAAACTCCCGGTTCACAACCAGAACATTTATCACTTGCAGGGCAATTATAATAAGGAGGATGATGATATCCTATATCTCTAAACCAATGAATTTTAGATTTATCTTCAAATAAAGCCACACCTAATGAATGAACAGGGGCGTCTCCCCATCTTTCATAATAAAATCCTCCTTCTTTTTCCAAATGTTCAAACCATTTTGAATATGCTTCACCACGATAGAAATCCATATTAGCAATTTCGAAATTTGACCAGAAATGACAAGTGGAATATCCTTTAGCAAGTTTGGCTTTATCTGGAAGTTGGTTATCATTAAGAAGCCAATCAAAGGCGCCATTTGGATTGACATATTGAGGGTTCTTTTTGGCGAATTCTAAAGTTGTAGGCCACAAAGTAGGGATTGTTTCAGCAATTTCATAAAGAGTGGAGACAAATCCATAAGTTTTATTGTTATCTTCCATGAATTGGAAAACATCGTAATCAATATCACAAAAATAATTGACTGAAGGTTCAACTCTCCAATACCATTTATAATTTTGCATTTCTGGAACATTATAAAAATTACCTGAATTAAAACGACACATATTTCTATAAGAAACCAATTTAGCATAAGGCAATTTTTGAGCTGCAAGTTTTTTAATTCCTGCTTTCATTTTTTTGTTATCGATTGATGAAGGAATATCCCACAAATCACTAGGAATCGTTACAAAATTCACTTCAGCGTCAGTTTCTGCAAGAATTCGACGTTTAAATTCGGTACTAAATGGTCTATTGTTCATTAAAGTCCAAGGATAACGGAATTTCAGATTAAAGTGTCTTTCAACTTGTCTCATTGAATCGATGAATCCTGCTAGTTCACTATTTCTAACTAAGGACATCAAAGTTGCATTAGCTCTTTGATAATTGATTTCTGGTCTTTTTAAATTATCTACTCTTGGCTCATTGATCTTATGTGTCATCACTTTTTCATATAATTCACCATTTTTTTTGAGGATTTCTTCTGGAGTGATGTCTTCATGATATTTAAAGCTCTTGAAAAATTTCATATTAAGACTCTTGTCTTTGTTAAAAAGCGGCTGTTCTTTATATTTTGGGTTCAATATTCTTTCTAAGGATAAATCAATGTTATATGGCTTCAAAGGAGAGTTTACCAAATCATTAGGTCTAATATTTAATGAGTTATAGTAGTCTTTGATATTAAGAACTTTTTCTTTACCCATTATAGCTTCATAATTTCTTTGTGGAAGATTAATGATCAAAGTGAAAATTATAAATAAGAAAAGCAATAACTTGACCACTCTTCTTCTGATTATTGAAGTGAATGCATTTTTGATAATTTTGATATACAGAAAGAAATTCTTTTCGAATCTCTTAGACTTTTGTCTAATTTCTCCCATAATTGATGGCTCTCTTTGATCTGCTTTTTTTTTTTTTTTTTTTTTAACCACCTAATTTAAAACTTTCCGCTTTTTCTTGATACGTAGTGCAATAAAAATGATCTCGGACAAATAAAATGTTTAACACTAAATCAATATATCATTTTCATCAAGAAAATCTACACCAAACAGTTAAAAATGTCTCTAAAATTTGGGTTGCAAATGGTAGTGATGCTTCTCTATCTTTTCTATTTTGTAGAAACCTTTTTTGGTAAAATCTTCTTCCAAATTTTTTTAATTTTTTTTTTCCCTTTTTTTTTTTTTTTTTTTTTTTTATTTTTTTTTTTTTTTTTTAGTTCCGTGTTGTTGGTACAATTGGAGTTAAAAAAACGTATTACTTTAGATAGTAGTAGCAGTTAGTAGCGTCGTTAAATTACTTCATATAAAGAGAAACTAAAAAAGTTAAATATAAAATATCAATAATAAGCAAAAGATAAATAAATTAATGAAATAAAGTCAAATAAAAATAGAAATAGTAAGTAAATAAATAAAATAAAAAAAAAAAAAAAAACATCAAACCAACAACCCCCCCTTTTTTAATATCACTTCTCAACTTAGTAAATACCACTCCAAGCTTTGAATTGATTGATTAAACCAGAAGTAGATGGGTCATGAGAGTCGTTTTTGTCACCGGTTTCCAATTCTTCACCAATGGCTTTGGCCAAAACTTTACCCAATTCAACACCCCATTGATCGTAAGAATTGATGTTCCATACAGCACCTTCAACAAAAGTGACATGTTCATAATAAGCAATCAAGGCACCCAAAGTTTCTGGATCTATTTCTTTGGCCAAAATACTTGTGGTAGGTCTGTTACCTTGGAAAACTTTATGAGGAACTAAATCACCTGTGTTACCTTGAGCTTTAACTTGTTCATCAGTTTTACCCAACATCAAAGCTTCGGCTTGAGCAAAGAAATTAGATGCCAACATTTTTTGATGAATGTTGTTTTTGGTTGGGTTATGGGATTTAGCAGCCAAAAGGAAATCAGCTGGAATCAATTTGGTACCTTGATGGACCAATTGAAAGAAAGAATGTTGAGCATTAGTGGCTGGTTCACCAAATAAAATAGTACCGGTTTGGTAGTTGGTGAAAACATTACCTCTACTAACAGATTTACCATTAGATTCCATAGACAATTGTTGTAAATAAGCTGGGAATCTGTGCAAGTATTGATCGAATGGAGCAACCAAATGGGTTTCAGCACCAAAGAAGTTGTTGTACCAAATGGTCAACAAACCACCAATAAAGGCAACATTATCTTCAATTGGGGTTTCAATGAAATATTTATCAAAAGCTTCGGCACCTTTCAAGAATTTTTCAAAGTTTTCATAACCAATGTAAATAGCAACTGATAAACCAATAGCAGACCAAACAGAGTATCTACCACCGACCCAACTTTCAAAACCAAACATATTTTTGGTGTCAATACCGAATTTAGCAACTTCGGTGGCGTTGGTGGATAAAGCAGCAAAATGTTTGGCAATATGAGCTTCATCTTTAGCTTGTTCCAAAAACCAAGATTTGGCGGAATTAGCATTAGTGGTGGTTTCAGCAGTGGTGAAAGTCTTGGAAGCAATCAAAAACAAAGTAGTTTCAGCGTTCAAGCCTTTCAAAGCTTCGGCCAAATGGGTACCATCAATGTTAGAAACAAAATGAACGTTCAAGCCTTTTTGAGAATAAGATTTCAAAGCTTCAGTAACCATGACTGGACCCAAATCTGAACCACCAATACCAATGTTGACAACATCAGTAATTTGTTTACCGGTGTAACCTTTCCATTCACCAGATCTAACGGCTTCAGAAAATTCTTTCATGTGTTCCAAAACTGAGTCGACTTCTGGAGCAACGTTTTCCCCATCAACGTACATTGGTTTGTTGGCTCTGTTTCTTAAAGCAACGTGATAAACGGCTCTGTCTTCGGTGTTGTTGATGTGTTCACCTTTAAACATAGCATCTCTCAATTCTTCAACTTTAGCTTCTTTAGCCAATTTAACTAAAGTAGCAAAAATTTCATCATCGACCAAGTTTTTAGAATAGTCAAAAAAGATGTTTGATTCTCCGTTGTAGTTGGTGAAAGTTTTGGAGAATTTGGTGAAACGTTCTGGGTCATTTTGGAAAGCTTCTTTAACTGACAATTGTTTACCTTTGGATTGGAAAAGAGCTTCCAATTCACCCCAGGTTTTCAAATCAGAAGCCAATTTGAATTCAGAAAATGGTTTAAGAGACATTGTGATATCAACAAAAAGAAATTAGAAATAGATTGTTGTTACTATTACTTGATTAAAAGCAATTGGGTAAGTGTTAATTGAAAATTAATAACAAAAATTAACAAAAAGAAAAAAAGGAAAGTTAAGAAAAAAAAAAACCTTTTAATATTTTAGTTTTGTTGATTTTTTTTATTTTTTTTTTTTTTTAATTTTTTTTGGGTGGGCAAACAAAATTGTATGTTTTTTCGTTTGGTGGTGGTTCCAATTATTAAGTAATAAAAAAAAAAAAAAAAAATCTCGGTTGCCGTTGACATCCCGTGTTGTTATTTTTATTGTTTGCGGAGGAGCAAGAGGAGGGCTCGTGATGCAAACAAAAAAACATGAGACATTGAAAGAAATTTAATTGCACAAATGTGCACTAAGTAAGCAATAGTAGTCTATTATAATATTGTTATTATAAATAACATCATTGGCAAATTATTACTCTTTAATTACACAAAATAGAAAAAAATTAAAAATAAAAAAAAGAAACAAACAATAAATATATATATATATAAACTATAATAAAAATTATTAGGGTAAAGTAAAATTTTGTCTTGAAAAAAACAACAACTTAAGAAATAAAAAAAAGCCACACCTATAGAATAATAAAAAAGGAACTTGAAGCAGAATCGAACAAATAGACAAAAATAAAATATTAGCTAGATCAAAAGAAAAAAAAAAAAAAAAAAAAGCACAAACAATAAACAGAATCAAAAAAAAAAAAAAAAAAAAAAAAAAAAAAAAAAAAAAAAAAAAAAAAAAAAAAAAAAAAAAAAGCCCAAAAGAAATGAAAAAAAAAAAAAAAAAAAAAAAAAAAAAAAAAAAAAAAAAAACCAAAAAAAAAAAAAAAAAACAAAAAAAAAAAAAAAAAAAAAAAAAAAAAAAAAAAAAAAAAAACAAAAAAAAAAAAAAAAAAAAAAAAAAAAA
>JASTUB010000523.1:0-10225 GCA_031124825.1 Saccharomycopsis vini
ATTAGAAATCTTTTGGGCTTTGCCCGCGCAGGTTCGAATCCTGCCGTTGTCGATTAATTTTTATTGCTCTGCTGCCTTTTACTATTCTTCGCAGCTTATGTATGTATTTTCAACATCATTATCTCTTTTTTTTTTTTTTTTTTTTTTTTTTTTTGATTTTTCAACATAAGTTCTTGTAAAAATCATAAGAATTCATAAATTAAATATAAATTAGTCATATATATATACATATATGTAAATTTATTCAAAGCAATAAATTTTATGGTAGTTTTTTTTCCACGCGCAAGGCAATAAATCAACGTGTTCAATATTTTGATCTTCCATTAATTCAAGTATAAGGTTGTCTTTTTCTTTTTCATTTGTCGAAACTTGTTCTATAACATTAGAATTTTCTTCCACATCTTCCTTTTTGTCATAATTCTCTTCCTTATTTTCCTTTTTGTCATGATTCTCTTTCTCAACTTGATAATCGGTTCCTTTCTTTTTTTGCTGAAGAAAACTTTCCAATTGTTTACATAATTCATTTTTTTGTTTTCCAGACTTCAAAATATCGACAAAATTTTCATTACTTCTGATACTTATTTCAATAAATTCACAAAAGCAACTTAATATCCTGACTGTGTTTCTAGAGTTTTTATGCAACTGTAATAAATCTGACCAATTTTCGATTGTTGGGATTTTTGCCAACGGCTGCAAGTTTAAAATATCTTCATTATCCATGATGGGTGCCACCGTTGTTAAAATTTGTTGTAAAAATTTAGTTGAAAGCAATTCACTTAAAGATTCAATATTATTCAATATTTTAACTTTTTCAATATAAGCTTCGGAATTTATGAAATCGCCTTGGAGCATAGAAACCAATGATGCCAAAATACAGTAATGTGAATAAATTTGTTTATCAACCAATTTTAATGCAGGAGTATAAGTTTCATTATTATTTTTATTTTTGAATTTTTTTTCTATGCCCATAATCATTGAATCAGCAAGGGTTATAAAAGATAAATAGTCTCTTTTTGCAATGAGATTTGCTGCAATATTGAGACCCAATAAATAATTGATCACCGATGAGGAATCAATAATCACTTGTTTATCAAGTTTGCTTGACATATTTTCTCGAAGGATCCATAATAGGCTATATAATTCTTTACAACAAAGATGACTTGGGGTGCTTGTTCTTAATCTAATGATTAATAATTCTAAACTTAATGGGAAATTGCTTGGGAACCCAATTTTGCGATTATCACCATGGACTGAGGTAGTTAATTTGAATAATTGACTACTGAGTTTTTTTGCTTCCTGTTTAGCTATGCTCATACAATATGGATCACTAGACATTGATAAACTTGTGAGTCTGATCTCCCACAACTTGTAAATTAATTGCCAATCTGAATTTGGTAAATTTGAAGATAGTAGGACATATTTAGCTAACGCGGCGGTATGAATGAAATTATTCTTTGCCAGGGGCAAGTTTTGACTATCATCCATTAATGCTATTATTAACAAGTATTTCAAATGTTTCAAGTCCTTGACAAGTCTGGAATCATCTGGTGATATGATTTTTGATGGTACATCTGGGACTAAAGTTTGATTTGCAGAAAGAAATAACTTTCTTTCTAAAAGAAGAGAATACGGCGCTTTATCCATAAGAATAGAATGTAAATTGATGAAATAATAAAAGATTTTATTGATGAACAATTTGTGTTGATAATACTTGAATAAAGGTTTAGTAAATATATGTGTAAATATATATATACATATATATTCTGGTTGTTACCAATTTTTTTTGCCTTCTTTTACAGATTTCTCTCAAATTTAAGATCCGCCGTTTGCGGGAAACTCTGTTGTGGATTTTGAGCATCGATGCGACGGTTCCATCTTGATGGATTTATTAAATATCAAATACTACTACTACTACTACTACTACTACTACTACTACTACTACTAAATTAGGATTAATTGCTGTTTTTCTCAGAGAAAATTGATTTAGATAGGAAATTCTCGGGTACTTACTCCATATCTTATGAGTTGTTATTTGAAGAATAGTTAATTATTTTTAGTTTATATTTATTAGATTTTCAGGGCTTTTAAAGAAAGCTGTCATAACAATGCGAATTGAAGTTCCCCTATAAAAATGACACAAGAAAAAACGCCTGACAAAATCTTTAACATTGAGTTTCCATATTTTATTTTGGCTTGTTAATTTATCTGAAGAATATATAAAACAAAGTACTAATCATTATTCAAGTTACAATAGAAATAAATATTGAAAAATCAAAAGAAGTAAATATTGATTGATGCACCCCCAAAACACCCCTCTTTTCCTCTTTCAAAAAGAAAAAAGTTCAAAAAAAAAAAATAAAAAAAAAAAGAAATACAGGAGCCGCCGCGTAAAATTACTATAATATTCCTTGGATACTTCTTTTTTTTTTTTTTTTTTTTTTTTATTATTTTTTAATTTTTCCTCTTGCTAAACCTGTTTACACATTCTTTTTTTTTTTTTTTTTTTTTTTTTTTTTATTTTTATTTTTATTTTTCTCTAAAGATAATCTACTTATTTGTAAAACTTCTTATTTAATCTTTGATTAAAATTTACTATACTAGCTGATTTATTATTTTTTTCATTTTTACTTTCATTTTTGGAGAAAAAAAGATCTGTCTAGTTGCTGTTATCCATCAAAATTTATGGAGTAACTTGATTGTCGTCTCGATAACAAGAATTTTTTTTTTTTTTTTTTTTTTTTTTTTTTTTTTTTTCCTTCTTCTCCTACTCATATATTTTGAATAACGAAATATCTAAAACTAAAATTTCTTGTCATAATGTCTTTTAATCTGCATTCAAAAACTGGAATTTCAAATTTCAATGGCCCCGATTCTCGTCCTCCCTCAAATAGTGGAATAAGGTTACCTCCAATCTCGTTTATTAGTGGGTTACAAAGCGCACAATCAATGAACTCATTGCCAGTACTTCAACCTACACAAGATCATTCATCAAACTCCCCTATACCTCAACATGAACCCATCTTACCTAACCCCCATATTACTCACTCTTTATCTAATAATTTAAATCGTCAACCACCTGGCCATCTTCAATATCCTGCAACAAAAGGATCTTCCCCTACTATTGGATTCAATAGGTCACTATCTAATACATCTAGCTCTGGTTCTCCGATCCTCACCAAATCTTTCACCAACTATGACCATCAGCATCAACATCAACATCAACGTCAGCATCGTAACTCAAACTCCCCTACAGTTACAAATCCAATAATTCCTCACTCTCCAAGAGATCCTTTGCCTACAAATTCTTTTTCTAAAAAACCAACTTTGCCGACTGCAGCCGTTCCAAAAACTTCATTTCAGTTACCAAGTATCTCTTCATTTGATAGCAATACTCCCACCAATAACAACTCGAATAAAAACAAGAGGGGAAAAATAAATTCAATTCTAAATAATGATACCCTTAGAGAACCTTATCATTCTGGTTATCAACAACAACAACAACATCAGCTGCCTCCCACCAGTAGCGCTAGCACTCAATACCCTTCACATAATATGGCCTCGCCTCAAGAAAAACAGAGAGTATATAGTAATTCGAACATCAATAGTCTATTGAATAATGATTCTATGACTACCACATCTCTTTCTCCTTCTACTAGCGCTAGCGCTGGCACTAACACTACTAACACTACTACTTCTCCTAATGCTACCACAGAGCTGAAAATCCAACCTCCTTCCAATCCTATCAGTAGTAATGGCTCAGCAACTTCATCTGCTGGCTCGAATACTCATAATTCTAAACCAGATCCTCAACAATTGCAGACCAGAATCATAATACACCAACATCATCCAAATCGATTGACCTTACCAAAAGATGAATCACTGAGTGCAAACACATCTACCGATGTTTCCTATAACTCTCCAAGTATATATCATCAAACAAATGACACTACAACTAATAATGTTAGTAAAGATCTTAAATTTTCAACTTCAAAGATCTTACCTGATTCAAATCTGACAACAAACCATAATGATAAAACTTCTTCTGCTCTTCGACCAGAAACTCATGTATCTTCTAATAAACTACATCAACCAGTACTTAAATTACAGAATCCAGTGATAAAACCATTCGAAAAACCAAATATTGTTATAAACAATGAAGAAGCCCTTGAATTCGCATCAAAGTTCCCAACAAAACGACTTGGAACAATTGTATATTCACTATCTCCTACAAAATCATTACAAGATATGTTAAATGTTAATAATGTCGAAGAAAAAGAACTTAAAGGAATTTATAAAAATGAAATCGAGAAAAATCATGTTTTCATGTTTCCTGAATTAAGAGGAAAAATCAATTCCATCTTAACTTTGAAAATTTCAAATTTTTATTTAAAACTGGAAAATAACCCTAATTTGAGTGTAACAAAAAGAAGTATTTGGGGTACAGATATCTACACTGATGATAGTGATGCAGTAGCCATACTTAGGCATTGTGGATTCATTGATGATGATATTAAACAAAAAGTTCAAAAAGATGAGGAAGATGAAGAGGCATTAGTCGATGATAATACTAATAGTTCTATCATTATTAATGAAGAAGATAACGTTGAAGGATATCCAAGCAGTACGGAATTGCAAGAGAATAAAATTTTGGGTGACTTAAGATCAATTATTGGCGCCACCAAAAACGTTAAATCCACTCCAGGTTGTAATAAAATATCGAAACCAAATATTTTGTATGCAAACTCCAATATAAATACCACTGGTGATAAAGATGCTGATGCAGATGTGACTATAATTGCCAATGAAACCACAGAACTTGATGCCGAAGTTGAAGTAGAAGTTGAGACTGGTGATATGATTAATGATGGCAGTTTTCAAAATTTCCAGAATAATTCAGATTTAACAGTAGAATTTCTTATTTTACCAACATTGAAAGAATATAAGGGATCTTTTAGAAACGGTTTGAATTCAAGAAGTTGGAAAACTTCTCATGATGGAGTATCAATTGCTTTATATTCTGTCAAATATGATAATTATGAATTCAAGGGGGTCACAAAGAAAGGAGAAAAAGTTTATAAATATGTGCCATCATCGATGGTAAATTATCAATATTTAAATCAATCATTTTATGAAAACCATTTAGATGCTGGTTCTAGTAGTAGAACGGAAATAAAGAACAAATTATTGGTACAAGAACCAGAAAATCTGAACAAGAAAAGGAAAGATGGTGATGATGAAGAAGAAGAAAAATCATTAGCTCAACCTGCCAAAAAACAAAAGAGCTGATGTAAAAAAAAAAAAAAAAAAAAAAAGTGTTTTAAAAAGTGTTTTTTTTTCTACTCTTGTGTTTAAATATGTTATTGTGCTCTACCAGGTCTTTATTTTATTTTTATTTTTTTAATCTTCCTTTTACTGTTTTCCATTATTATTATATTACTAATAAATACTGTATGTATATCATCAAATCAAAAATAATAATATGTATGTATTGATAAAATGAGTTGTGCTTTTTTTTCCTACGTATTTGACCATATTCTGAAAGTACGTTACAATATAATATTGGTATTGATAAACCACATAATATAATAATAGTAAACCCAAGAGCTATTTGACTGTATATTTATTCCATCAATAAACGAAATAAAATCAAATAAGAAATAGAGTACGAAACGTAGTCTGGTCAATACACTGAACCAAACAAAGCAAACTAGAATGGCAGTGCTCACTAGTTCCGCGGACCAATATTTTGCCACTGAAAACAAAATAGTGATCATAAAAATTTACACTCATTAGCTTAATGTATATCGGTAGTTAAAAAAAAAATTCACACTATATGATATCAATGACCTCATTGAAATAATCATTTAGGGGGAAAAGGGTTTGCGTCAGAAGCCGATAACAAAGTGCAAGGGCAACGACACGATGCGGATGATCTTTGAGCAAGCCCAAAATATAATCATCCACCGAGAAAACCAAAAATAAAAGTAACAAATATAAGAATAAACTTCCTGTGGAAGTATTTCAGTTGTTACGCTGAAAAGAACAGATACTACACTTGATCTAAGCCAAAAGGCAAAGAGATTTGGTTTTTTTAAATTATCAACCAAAGAAAGTGAAATGTGGCAGCCAATAGTCGCCTTTTATACTTTTCAGAAAAAAAAAAAAAAAAAAAAATCTGATGCAAGGATGTATATTTTTTTGGGTGTCTGGAAGATACCTGAAGAGGGTAAATATTTAGCTTATCCTCCTGAAGCCGTTGATGTAAGTATCATATGACTTCTTGTTTATGTAAGTTTCAATATGTGGAGATTTAGTATTGCTTTTCTAAAAAACAAACAACAATTAAAAAAAAAAAAAAGTAGAACTAAATTATACACATCAAACTAGCTTTGAGGAATACTGTAAATTAGAATCTTTCCCACAAAGTGATATATTGCCACTCTTCTTTTTTTAAAAAATTATGTCTTCAATTCTTTTGATTGGTTGTACTGGATTGGTAGGTTCTCAGACCCTCCAATTGGTGGATGGACTAGACAAGTATTCGCATATCACCACAATAACTCGTCGTGAAATGGCAAAACAAGGATCATCTAAAGTTAAATCAATAGTTGAGCCAGATGTTAGTAAGTGGCCTGATATTATCAAAATTCAAATCCCAGGAATTTTTTTCTCGGCTTTGGGTACAACTAGAGCTGCTGCTGGCGGATTGGAAAACCAATATAAAATCGATCATGATTTTAACATTCAATGTGCTACTGCAGCTAAAGAAGCTGGGTTCCATACTTATGCTTTAATCAGTAGTTCTGGAGCTAATTCAGGATCAATAGTACCTTATTTGAAAATGAAAGGGCAAATTGATGAAGAAATTAAACAATTAAAATTCAACAGAACTATAATCTTAAGACCGGGTCTTTTACTCGGTGAACGTGAAGTTCCTAAGACAAAATTATTGTGCAGTGTTTATTCTAAAATTCATGGCACCTTTCTTAATAGATACGTTGGTCTGGCGATTTATGGGGAAGAAGTAGCTCAAGTCACTGACAAAGTACTCTCAAGTAATCCTGAAGAAGAAGGAGAATACCGTATCGTAGAAGCTAATGAGATGCTCGATCTTGTCAAACCTTGAATATCTCTATTGATTTTTTTATTTTTTTCTATTTTCCTGTACAATTGGTTATGTTGATTATTTGATTCTCCATAGTTTTTCTTTCTCAGTTTAGTGATAGTGCTATTTTTTTTTTTTTTTTTTTTCTTTTTTTTTGGTTATTCAGTTTTGTATTTACCGGTTTAGTATTCTTCAATAATGTTAATGATTGTTTTTGAAAAATGCTAGTCTTATTATTTTTAAAACAATTGTATGCTAAATATTCTATTTATCTAATTACTTATATTTTCTTTTATGCTCTGCCGGAGATATTCTTTCCCCTTTAATCGCCCACAAGCCTAGCTTCTTTCTTTGTGCTTGCTCTTCATGGCGTCTATATATTTCCTCTTTACCATCGAATTCACTTCCTGTTTTAACTTCATAAACCACTCCTATTCCTTTTTTGATCATTTCCTCGCTGACGTCTCTTTTATAAAATCCCCATTTTTTGATTATAACTTTACTAACCACTCTATTGTATTGATCTATTTTCAAAGGCTTTACTTTCAATCTTTTGTTCAATAAATAATTCCGTAACCATAATAAGCTTTCGTCGGCAAAAGGCTGGCTAGGTTTTCCAAAATGAGCTCTTTCTGGAGCATCAACTCCACATAATCTCACACTCCATGTTTGATTCTTAAGAGTTTTCCTTGTGGACGGAATGGTTCTCAACCACCCCCATCCGGCAAAAATCCCACCAGGGGTATGATAAAAATGAAAATTATCACCATCACCAACGCTGGTCACATAACCAGAGTAAAATCGTTCACGAAACTTCGATGCAGGAATGTCTATCGCCGTGGGTATTCTTGCAAGATGCGATTTATAAAAACTATATGATCCAATTATACCCCCGCTCATTATAAGGGCTAATATTATTGTCTTGGGATGGAAAAATGATGTACCATTGTTGGCGTTACTGACTTTATTTTTTAATATATCTTCATCATTGTTATGAGGCATATTTTCAAATGAATCTTCTTAAAAAGATAATTACAAATAAATACACTTTTTGTTTTTGTATGCTTTTGGTTATATGTTTTTTATGCTCGGTGAGCTTCAATAAAATAAATAAAAAATAAAAATAAAATAAAATAAAATAAAAACATGCGCGATCGGGTTTGAGCCAATAAGAAGGTTGTCTGCTCAAGTAGGGCCTCATTCAAAAGTTTTCTTTTTTAAAACAGAAACACAGATATTTTTTTAGACCAAAAAGATTACTTGTAAATTTTTGACTTAATAATTTGAGCGTGACTCTCTCTCTCTCTCTCTCTCTCTCTCTCTCTCTCTCCAATTCAATTCAATCCAATCAACAATCTCATATGTACGTTGCTGACTATTATGTTACCTTATTTGACGGGTGTGAAACCCCGTTTTATACCTCATACTTTTTTCATTCAGCCACGTGAATACACTTTTGACACGTAAAAAAGAAAAAGAAGACGAAAAAAAAAAAAATTCGAAAAAAAAAAAAAAAAAAGAAAAAAATTAGAAACATTTATAAATATCCATCATCTTCGAAAAGTATACTGAATTTTCTCTAATTACATTTCGTCGAATTTAATCCAGTTTTTGTTTATTTCATTTTATTTATTTATTTCTCCTCTCATAACAATATGTCTTTCCCAAACAAAGAAATTCCAGGTGTCATTGCCCTCTTTGACGTTGATGGAACTTTAACTCCAGCTCGTTTGGAAATTGGCGAAAAAATGAAAGCCTTATTGCCAGAATTGAGAAAAAAAATTGTCATTGGTTTTGTTGGTGGCTCAGATTTGTCTAAACAAAAAGAACAATTGGGTAACGATGTTTTGAAACAATTCGACTACTGTTTCTCTGAAAATGGTTTAACCGCCTACAAAAATAGTGTAGAATTGGCTAGTCAATCTTTTATCAACTGGATTGGTGATGAAGAATACAACAAATTGGCCAAATGGATTTTGCGTTACTTATCTGACATCGATTTACCAGTCAGAAGAGGTACTTTCATTGAATTCAGAAACGGTATGATCAATGTCTCTCCAGTCGGTAGAAATGCTAGTACTAAAGAACGTAATGAATTTGAAGCTTATGATAAAGAACACAAAATTAGAGAAACTATGGTTACTGAATTGAAAAAAGCCTTCCCACATTTGGCTTTGACTTATTCTATTGGTGGTCAAATTTCTTTCGATGTTTTCCCAACTGGTTGGGACAAAACTTACTGTTTGCAACACATTGCTGACCAAAACTTCAAAGAAATTCACTTCTTTGGTGACAAAGCTTATCCAGGTGGTAACGATTACGAAATTTACGAAGACAAAAGAACTATTGGTCACGCTGTTAAAAGCCCTGAAGACACTTATGAAATTTTGAAAAAATTGTTTTTTTAAGTCAGTTTCTTGACCTGTTTTCTCTCACTTCCTTTACTTTTCTTTGTTTTTTGTTACTGTTGTTTGTATCTCATACATTTTCATTTCTTAGATTCACTGCGGCTATTATATTAATTCCTCAATATTTTATTAGAAACTTATTTCTTTCAAGGTGAAGATTGTTTTAATTCTTGACTTTCAATAATTTAATATAATTCAATTTCTCCACTTAGTTATGTTTTTTCTAAACAACTCGATAAAAAGCAACGTAGAAAGCTCTAAGCGTATATGTAACTTGAGTTTTTTATTTTTTTTTTTTTTTCTTTTGTGCCTATTTTCAAATGGAAAACTTTAGATCTTGAAATTTTAAATGACAATCTCTACTTTGAGGGAGAACAAAGAAATCAGATTTGAAAAGAACTGAGAAATGAAATATGTTCGTTTGAAAAAGGGAGGGGACTGTTGCAAAAAAATCTCCTGGGTGTGAGTCGAACACACGATCTCAAGATTAATGTTTGACCCATTACAGTCTTGCGCCTTAAACCAACTTGGCTACCAAGAGGTCTTTTGTACTTCAACAGTAACTAACAAAGTGTATTTGTTACTTGTAAATATTATTGTGGTCTTATGAACTTGGGACTTACATTATTCAAATTCACAAATAGTCCTTGCAAATATTGTAACTTTCCTCCGGAAAATTACTCAGAGACACCTGCACAAACAAAAATAGACT
>JASTUB010000524.1:0-10221 GCA_031124825.1 Saccharomycopsis vini
TCGAGACCAATTGTAGCAACGTCTTCCAACACTACCCCAGTGGATCTAAGTTTCATGCTTTCCTTATTAGCATTTTTTAAATAACCTCTAAGAATGGCAACAAGGTCAAAATCTGAAGGGTCAATTGTAAATGTATCTCTTGTTGTAACATTACTCAATCTTTTAGACAAAGTTTCCAATCTTGTAAGAACGTTGTTTGGATCAGCTTGATCGAGATTGGTGGCTACACGAGAGATGGCTTCAATTTCATTCTCGTCTTCATTGACTCTATCTGCATTCTCTTTTGTAAAAGATTGAATATCTGAAGAAGTGGAGGCTGATTCAGGTGAGGTCTTTGCGTAAGAAGCATACATTTCTTACTTTCTGTATTTAAAGTCTATTACGAAATTTGGGAATAGTATGAAATAGAATTTATCAACAGAAGAAAAAAAAAAAAAAAAAAAAAGAAATACATATAATGTTTCAGAACCAATAAAAGAGTGGGCAAACTTTAGAATTATATATGCTGAATTTTAGTTTGTTTGTGTCAAAATTAAATAGCACGCCACAGGATTTAAACTGATGCTACGGGCTTTAATGTCTAATTTTGAGCATGGAAACTTCTAATTTCTACGCTCTTTTACAAAAATTGGCGGTATGACTGAATGAAGGGCGTACAATACACCAATCATTTGATCACCAAAAAAAAAATCAAAAAAAATTAATAACAAACCTTAGGTCCAATTGTTCTGAAATAATACTGTTGCCGGCGGCTGAGGTTTTCGCTTCAATATTCAAATCAAGATGAAGAACTTATTCAAAATATCTTCGAACAGATGGGAAGTGTATAATGAGTAACTGATCTTCATTTTCTTTCTTTTTTCGCTTGCATTATTAATATAAGGAGCAAGGATCAAGCCATATATTTGATTTTTATTATTAATAATAAAGGATGACAATTTTTTTTAATTACCAATAGGCAAAATTCATGTTGACCTAGTGCATCATGAACGAAAACTAACTCTGTGCGTGAGTAAAGAGTGAATTTTTAATCGAAATATACGCCAAAGTGTTGTGGAAACCTGCCTCCACTTGTCTGATGTGAAAAATTTTCTTTGGATTTTACGCAAATTGGAGGGGTGAACGTGAACGGCTGCAGTTTTGTGTTTTATTAATTATTACTACAAGGGAATCTTCCAAATTTAGTTTATTTCCAAATTCAGGTTTATTTCCAAATTCAGTTTATTTGCCAAATTCAGTATATTAATAAATTCGCAATTTCCGCAAGACTACCCAAATCGGTTTTGTTTCCAGTATGCATTATTCTAAATAACCACATATGGGTTAAAATATTGCAATACAATAATGTAGCTCGCTATATAAAGTATAACTCCACCGCTAAAAAATTTTTTTTTTTTTTTTTTCATTCCTACGCACAAAATGTTGTTTCCAGCAACGCACCGTGATATGTTATAACAATTGGTACTTCACTATTGGTTTTGCTATATCACACAAAATCTATTTTTTTTTCTGCAATTTTTATTTCCACGCAAAAAATATACATCACTATGTCCGAGATATCCCCCCTGATACTTTTATTTTAGTTACCTCGCACTTTTAGTATAGAATTATTAATATTAGTAATGTAATTGTTAATTATTAATAATTTATTTTACTGCATTATAATTTTTTCAATTTTCTATTATCTTAAGATAAGAATTCTTTTTTTTAATATTTTTTTTTTTTTTTTTTTTTTTTTTTACTGTCCCAGCATTAATTAAACTATGCTACACAAAAAATTTTCAAAACCTATTTTTCAGCTTCGTATAAATATGTTGATATTGGCAAACTCATTTGAGCAGTCTCTTAAATGAATCTATCAATATATATAGTAATATAGCGTCTCTTTTCATTTATTCTATTATTTATTTCGGAAATAAGGTTTCATAAAGAGATAAACAAAAGGTGAATATGTTATCAAAACAACTTCATTGTACACTAATCACGAAAATAAATGTATAGGCAAATAGTGGAGGATAAATTGTTTTGATTATATATATCCGAAAACTTGTGGCTTAATTATAGCTATAAATCAAAATTGTTTCTTGTTTTCTTTTATAAATAAAAACATTTTACAGGGGTCAGTGCTAAAACCCTGCACGGGTAAACACTACTGAAGATAAAGGAGAATCTTTTTTTGACATGATTTACTTTGTTAAGATTTCTGCCCCTTTTGAGAGTTGAACTAACTTTTTCTGATGTGTAAATGATTCATTGAAAGAACAAAACATAGAAAAAACGAAAAAAAAAAAAAAAACAGAAAATAAAACTCTTTGAGATACAGTTGCATCTTTATTGTTGGGCGAATGTGTATTTAATATTCGATAA
This sequence comes from Saccharomycopsis vini, assembly GCA_031124825.1. NCBI lineage: Eukaryota > Fungi > Ascomycota > Saccharomycetes > Ascoideales > Saccharomycopsidaceae > Saccharomycopsis > Saccharomycopsis vini. The sequence goes on from JASTUB010000524.1 coordinate 2,368, forward strand.
TTAGAGGAAGCTCATCATTATATGAGAAAATTTAAAGATGTTTAAAATCTTGATTTCCAATACAAGAAGGTTTTGATATAATAAATATCAATTTTACTCTTCTTGTTACATGAAATTAAATATCTTATTTTACAAAAAACTCAAATTATTATTAGTATATATGTGTGTTGGTTTCCTCCAATTCCAAAACCTATAACAATCTTGATGATAGATATGGCCCTCATTAATTTCCAATGAATTTTGAGCAAACAATCCTATGGAGTGTGGATTTGTCTCATTAGTAACCACGGCTTTTCCACAAATTAGACAACATTTTTCAATTTTTTTGTTGGCGCTTAATAAACTATAATAGAAATTCATGTTGTTAGGATTGTTATTGCTTATGACAAGATTTTTTATTATTGTATCAAAATCAATACGTTTTGATATATTGGCATCAAGATTCAATATCACTAAACAATTATCGATAATTCCTTTGATACTTAAAATCTCATTGATTATTTTATTGGAAAGCTTGTCAATTTTTTGTCGTTTGAGATCAGTGATTGGGTCAACATTGAAATCTTGGGTTTTTAATTGTAAAATATAAAGGTTGTCTTTAATATATTTATTTTTTAAAGTTGAAGTCAAAATTCTTAAAAACTTGACAATATAAACTAAAATAAAAGTCTTGACTCTTGGGTTATGAATAACTTTTTTTCTTAATTTGGAGGTTTTAATTTCATTTTTAAAAGATTCTAAAAATTTTTTGAAATATTTGGTCAATTCATCAAATTCCATAAGAATTTCTAATACCAGCGGATTTAGTATTGTGGTAGATTGATTATTGGTTTCCGAATAAACCGAATTATTCTTTATGTTAGGGTAAATGTCATTTTGATTAGTGATTGAACCACTTGTAGCACCAAAAGAAAGAGAGTTATTTGAAGTTGGGGCAGATAGATCAATTAACTGATTCATTTTCAGTTTTCCATCCAAGTAATGATCTACTAAGCGTATTTCTCTATCTACTATAGTTGATTACTGTAGTGAATCAATGCATATGCCACCACCCGTTTTTGCTTTTGTTTTTGAACATATGTACACAAGGGCTCGAAATCAATGTTTGATCAAACGATCGAGGATACACGAAATTAGCATATATAATCAAAAGATTTATGGATACTTGAATAAATAATAATAATAAAAAAAAAAAATAAAAAAAGAAATAATTGACCCATTTATTTTTTCATTAGAACAATAAAAAACTTACAACCAATGTTTTAAAAGGAGATCAATTTGTGACTAACATTTTCTGTTTAAAACACTACAGAAGTTGATGACCCCAAAATATTGGTTACTAGACACAAGGAAAAAAAATTCCCACGGAATTTGATTAATTTGTTAATTTATTTATGCGTTCAACGTATTTATTAAACTTACATTATGCGTAATCTTAAAATGTTCATGATGTCAAAAATCAATTTCCATTAATTAGTGGTTTTATAAAAACAAAAAAAATTAAAAAATTAATATTAAAATAAAGCATGTAAATCACAAATAAAACTCGAACTATTCAAACTTTTTTTACTTTTCCCTTTTTTTTTCAATTTAAACCAAAAACTCCCCTATGATGAAAACGAGATAAACTAGCATGTTTTTTATTTAAAAACTTTTCAAATGCAATTCCATTTTGTTGCAAAACCATTAAATCTGTAGCATCATTAATCTTACTATTATTTTGATTAATCAATTTGAATTCTTGAAATGCAATTGAATTCAATATATTAAATTGATTCAAATTTTCATTCATTTGATTTATTTCATTAATATCATCATTTTGAACCAATTTACTCAATTTTTTAATAAAATTTAAATTGACATTGAAATAATCACAACCCACAAGTTTTTCAACATAATTATCAATACATATCGCATTATTTGTTGAATGATTATGAGATGATTTCACCAAATTTCTAAATTTACTTTGATTTGCCAAATAAGTTTTAAAATCAACATTTGTAAAAGTTGTTTGGATTTCTGACAATAATGAAATCAAAAGATCCAAAAGAATAGATACTTGGTATTGACTTTTCAGTTTGATGGATTCATTACTCAACCTCTGTTTTTTCAAAGGATGGTTGAATTCTTGTTCTATTATTTCTGTTTTGGATTCTTGTTGTAAATAATCTTTTAAAAGTTTCTTAGCATGTACCAATTTGACGGCAAAATAACAATTTATTGCCCCATTTAAACCGAAAAATTCAATAATATTGTTGATTAAAAAAGTATCTATTGACTCAATCGAGTAAAACAATGTTTCTATGGAAGATTTTGAGTCTGTTATTTTTGTTTTTATTAAGTTATCAATTTTGAAATTTGTAATTGATTCACCTACTATATGAGATTGTGTCATGTTTGATATTGATGGGGTATGTAATTTAAGTCACTTTCTATTTTATCTATATTTCAAGTCAATAAAGGATAAGAAAAGGTTAAGCAGAGAGTTCCAGAGATTTGGAAATTAGGGATGGATTTCTATAAATTAAATACTATTTGTCTTTTAGTGACTCATGAAATCTATTTAAAAAGAATCAGTCTTGCGGAAAAAAAAAAAAAAAAAAAAAAAAAAAGAAAGAAATCATGTGTAAATCAAATTTTGTCACCTCAAAAAAAAAAAAAAGAAAAAAAAGAAAAGCGAAAAAACAAAAAAAATAAAATTGTATATTCACACTACAATAAATTTTACAACAACAACAGAAAAGTCAAATAAGATAAAAATTGAACTGAACTTCTTTGCTTGTATTGTTTTTTCTCTCTTTCTTTCTTTTCTTTTTTTTAATTTTTTGTTGCTTCATATATTATAGATTTTGTAGAACTTTGGGGTTTTATCTAATTTTCATACCCTATTACCTAGATTTAGCCGCTTGTTTCCGATCAACGTTGTTTTAATCAATACAGCATCTTTCTCTTCATTTTATTTTTTTGTCTAACTTAAGCTCCAACCAATTCTAAGAGTTGTAAATGCATCATCCACAAATACATCATTATTGTTTCAATAAAGTCTTTATTAATGGCGGCTAAAGTCTTGTTAATTTGGCTTGACAAGAAGACCTGTTCGACTCTAGAAACTTGCTGTTGGCCCAGTTACAGAGTTTTCTATTCAATCCTTTGCCAGAACTTAAGTGATAGATACCGTTTCCACTGGTAATATTATAAATATGAATTGTGTTAAACCCTTTTTGAAACTTATATAGAGCAACAGTTTGGATTATACGTCAACATTTTTGGACAAGATCATGATGCGTGGTAATTACATATTGATACATAAATATACAACATATTACACATAACTATACATATACATACATAGTTAGATTTCACAAGCTTTAAAAGTGGAAAAAAAAAAAAAAAAAAGCTTAGAATTAAAAACAAAAAAAATAGAAAGAATTGTGCATTACAAGTTGATGTGATAATAATTATAGTAATAATATGAATCATTTAATAACATGGATATATAATATATAAATCCTATTTAATTTTTCTCTTTTCCGCAAATGAAAAAAAAAGGGGGTGCTCAATGTCCCCTCCTAATATTATACATCCAAACACCAATTCTCAGTCAATTTTTTTTTTTTTTTGCAAAAAAATCAAAAAAAAAATAAAAATAAAATGCCAGTAAAAACACTAATTACTTCCCCCTCTCTTTATTCTCTCTCTCTCTCTGTCTCTCTCTCTCTCTCTCTCTTTTTCTTTCAGTCTGTGAAAAACAAACCTGGCAATTTCCATTTAATTTTTTTTTTTTTTTTTTTTTTTTTTTTTTTTTCCCTTATTTTAAATCTATAATCTTTTCATCATAAGAGGAAGAATTTGAAAATTAGGAAACAAAAAACAAGAAGCAAAAATATAAAAACAACAAAAAAACAAAAACAAAGCAAAAAAAAGAAAAAAAAATAAAAAAGCAAAAAATAAAGACTAGCAAAAAACAAAGACAAGCAAACCTAAGTAACACTAGCTCCTTAGAATGAAAGATCAAAGGGCGAGTGATTTAAACCTGTCGACAACAGGCGAATTTTTCCCACGAAACAGAAGAAGGTCATCAAACAATTCTTACAAAAGAAATATGAAAATAAATTCAAACAAATATCACGAAGATAATGAAATGGTGATATCAAAATCAAGCTATTCTGACATTAACGAAGATGATGGTTTCAAATTACAGTCGGCTATTTCAAATCCTAACAAACAACATATATATTCGGTGGATTTTTTACTCAAATTGAGGGAATCAAAACTAATTACAACTTTTACTGACCTCCCTGACAATGAATTTTGGAGAAGAAACACTTATGCTCAAAAGAAAAGAAGTGATAGTAACCATAGTTATTCAAACAGCTTTAATAGTGGAAATCATGATCAACATGAATCCACTGGCGAAATGGGCTCGTTTGCTATAAAACCAATCAAAATGAACAATAAATTCAATGGTAAACGAAGCCGTCGTTCCAGTCACAAAGGCTTTTTTGGTGATTTTGAAGAAACCGAAGAACCAGCTCCAGAATGGCTTATTGATGACGCTGAAGAAGAACAAGATCAAACAGGCGAGACATTCCTTAACGGAGAAAAAGGTTCTGGTTTAGACCAAATTGGAAAAACCGTTGAAGATTTTGAGAAATGGAAACTAAGAATGAAGTTACAAGAAAAGAAAAGACTTGGTGATTTATCTTCAGAAGAAGAAGCACAATTAGATGCTATCATTAATAATAAAGATTATATTGCTCCAAATGTATCAGACTTGGGCAACGGTGTCGATAGCTTCTTTGCATTTACATCGAATAAAAAAGTTAATTCCTTACTTGATGCGCCTCTAGAAGAAAAATTAGATAGTAATAGCAAAAATACTACCAAAAATACCAACATTGACCCCCAAGTGTCTGTTGGCGGTTCAAGGTTCTCATCTTTTTTCAAGCCTTCACCAGTCAAAACTACTCAATCAACAATCGCTCCAATTCCAATTCCTGTATCAACATCAGATGACAAAGCTGCCGGATCGAAAATCTTATCAATGTTGGGCAAATCAACCGCGTCGTTATCTTCATCATCAGAGTCACCATCCTCGGAAAATTTGAGCAGTCAACTGCATTCATCGTCACAAGACAACAAACAAGCATCTAATGACATGTTTTTCCAGGCGCTTCTCAATAAAAAAGCATCTTCTGAAAGTTCTCCTCAACCAAGCGCCGGGGGATCTAATATTATGGCTTTATTCGACAAGGCATTAAAAGAACAACAACCGCAACCTCAAGCTGCACCACAATCTAGACCACAACTGCAACAATTGCCAATTCAAAACATCCTGCTTCCAGCTACCCAACCTTCTCAACAAGTTCCTTTCAACCAATTCCGCGGTCAAAATCAGACACTTCAGAGTTCAACGCCTCAGCAACCTATCCCTTCTTTTCCACCACAAAGTTCTCAATTTCAAACAAGACCACCTCAGCAGCAAAGTATACCACTTCAAGGATCTCAACTCCCACCACCACCACCACAACTCCCACCACAATCTCAACAATTTAATGTACCATCAGCTCCAGGAAATTTCCCACCAGGATTTCCACCGCTTAATCATATACAACAGCTACCACCAGGAATCAATCCAAACCAATATCCGCCTCCTCCTCATTTGCAACAAATTCCTCCACAATTCCGCAACCAACCGCCACCTCATTGGTTAGCAAATGGTCAACAAGCACCTAACAATAATGCTAGTGTTAACCCTTCATCTCGATTCATCATGGGAAATCAACAAGGAATGCCACCACCACCAGGGGTTTTCCCAATGTATGGACCTCCAGGAATGATGCCACCAAATTTAGGTCCTTTACCGCCTCATTTGCAGCAACGACAACAACAACCACAACCACCGCAACAACAGCAGATGCGTCAAATATCACCAAGTTTGTATAGCGGTCCTCGCTAATTTCATTAATTCCAGCGCTGGTTTTTTTTTTTTTTTTTTTTTCTCTAACGAAACATTTTCTATTATTGTTGATATAAGTTCTTACTATATTCAGTTAATTAGGCATCATTCTGTTACGAGTTTTTTATGAATATAATATTAAAAGAGAGGAGCTAACTTAATAAGAACTAACTTTTACCTATAACGCTACATAACTAAGTTATTGAATTTTTTTTTTTTTTTTTTTTTTTTTTTTTTTTATTATTATTATTATTATTATTATTATTATTATAACTAGTATTATCTGACCTTTCAAAGGATTTGAGAAGCTTTAGTCATGAAATTTAAGAATTGTAACTGTTCATCAGTCCCGTTCGATAATCTATTGTCTGTTTCATTAAGAACAAAACTCAATTTGATTTTCTGGCTTCCTGATAAAGAATCATCGAGAACCAATCTATCATGTAATTGATCCAACATTTGGGTAGCACTCCAGCCATCAGCGGCTAAATCTTTACTTAATTTGAATATCTTTGTAAAATCATGGCTAGTAACTGTTTCTATTATTTGATCCAATTTAGAATCTGGAACAATACCAGCAATTTCTTGGACACTTGACACTGTGATTTTAGAATGTTCAGAATCTATCATATCGATATCTTCATCATCATCATCATCATCATTGTCACCATCATTATTATCATTTATTGTTGTTAAATCAACAACTGAATGGAGCTTAGTAGCCGATTGTAAGAAAGTTATGGCTTTTCTTAAATCCCCTTGAGATATGGTCAAGATTTTTTCCAAAACACCTTCTTCATAATTGACATTTTCACTTTCAGCAACAAATTTCAATCTACCAAAAGCATCTACGTTATCAAGAGGTTTGAATCGAAATTTAGAACAACGAGATGCAACAGGATCAATGATTCTTGTTATATAATTACAAACAAGACAAAATCTGGTGATTCCCGAATAAGTTTCCATGGTTCTTCTTAATGCAGATTGGGCATCATTTGTCATTGAATCTGCTTCATCAAGAATAATAATTTTATATGGAGGACAAGGATATTTTGCTAATTCTTCTTTTGTTGGATTCGATACTGTTAATCTTGCAAAATTCTTAACTTTTTCTCGAACAATCGATATACCTCTTTCGTCAGATGCATTCAATTCAAGAACTCTACTTTTATAAAGTTCAGGTCCATAAAGTTGTTTGGCTAATGCAAGAATAGTAGAAGTTTTACCAGTTCCTGGAGGACCATAAAAAAGCATGTGTGGTAAATTGGCAGTTTCTAATGATTTTTTAAGCACCGTTACCGCATGAGATTGTGAAGAGACATCATCAAGATTCTTTGGACGACTTTTTTGATAAAAAAAAAAAAAAAAAAAAAAAAGTTGGTGATAATGATTAGTATATTGATCATTTGATGTTAATTAGGATGATATTTTAATTAGGTACTGATCTATAAGATGAATATAATAACAGTACATACTATTTTTCAACCCAAGGCATACGTGCCTTTCTTTCTGCATCATCTTTTGGATTACTAGTTCTCTTTGGAGCTCTTTGATTGAAAAAACTAGCCATTGACATTTTTAAATAGAATATTTATATTTCTTTAGACTAATAAAGTTTAATTTCAACTCTGCTTGGGTTTCACTTTCTTGATTTATTAACTTGTGTGAAATTTAAAGTGTCGAGAGACTTTTATGATTATTTGAGCTTCTATTTTTTTTTTTTTTTCATTTTTTTTTTCGCGTATTTTTATTCATTTTTTTTTTTTTTTTTTTTTTTTTTTTTTTTTTTTTAAAAAAAAAAAAAAAAAAAAAAAAAAAAAAAAAAAAAAAAAAAAACAGTTCGGAAATTTCCACAACTTTGCTAAATTTTCATGATGTAGCTCCAAAACATCAAA
>JASTUB010000525.1:0-10219 GCA_031124825.1 Saccharomycopsis vini
TTTTTTTTGCTATTTTTTTTTTTATTATCAAATATTATCTGGTTTTTTTTTTTTTTTTTTTTTTTTTTTCTTTTTTTTTTTTTTTTTTTTTTTTTTTTTTTTTTTTCATTTTTTCTTTTGTATTTCACTTTATTATTATTATTCATACAGTGACATTTCTGGAACTAAAGCAGTTATTGAAGAGAAAATCAATTTATATTTTGACAGTAAACCAGAATTAGCCATCCATCCAAAATTCGGTAAATATTTTGAGTTCCGTAAAAAAACAGCCACACCAACCAAACTATTGAGATCAAGCGCAATTCCAAGCACCTCCACCCCTACAAAATCATTTCTAAAATCACAGTTTAGCTCATTCAATCATGACTCTCGGTATCATTCTGAAAGTGAAGAAGATGAAGGAGAAAAAACTGGTAATGATGAAGAAGAAGATGATGACGTAGTGGAGCAAAAAGTGGAAGAGGGATCTGAGGAAGACTCTGATGAAGACTCTGATGAGGAAGAGGAAGGGGAAGTGGAAGTAGATGGAGAAGAAGAAGAGGAAGAAGAAGAAGAAGATGATGATGATGGTGACGACATTGATGTTGTTGAGATAGACATCCCAACGTCCACCGAGGAAGTCGAAGCTAAAGTTTGGAATGATTATAAACAAGTTATCCAAGAAACAATCGATAGCTTTCAATTGAAATTGGCAAAGCTTTATCGCCAAATCTTAGAATCAATTATTGAATTAAATCATTCATTGAAATCGGTCTTAAGTGAACCAACTACAATTTATAGTTTAGAAATTTTGATTGAATTTCTTTTTATCAATCATCCTTTTGTCTCTTTTATACCTTTGAAAGCAATTTCACCAGAAATTGTCCAATCCAAACTCCCAAAGCATCTTGAAACAGTTCCAATATTCGACATCAAGAATTATTTTAGAGCTGAAAATATTTCTATTATTGGTTTTTGGTTCATTATTTCAGTTTTATTACCATCAATTTTTTCTTATTATATCAACTTTAGTAAACTTAAAATGAAATATGATCCATTTGTTTTTTTCGTCGCCAAATTTTTGTTGCAATACTTTTTTTTGACCAAATCAGTTGGAGAAGAAGAAATCTTTAACGATGCTATTGTTAGTGCTTCGAAAGCCACTGGACTTGGTTTTGGTCTTACTGATATTGATTTCTTGAAGAGTCATATATTCCAGTCAACTATTGTTTTAAGCAAATCTTTAGGATTGATTCCAGTTTTTGGTGACATTACTGTGATTCTTGTTTCTATTTATGCTGCGATAAATGTTTAAGATGCTGGTAAGCTGGAAGCAGATGCAAAAAAACAACAACAACAACAACAGCAACAAATGTGTACTTTATGAACTAAAATTGATTATTCTTTTTTCTTTTTAATTTATTTTTACTTTTTCTTGTTTTTTTTTTGGAAGAAATTTTAGTTTTACGAATCCGCCTTGATTTGTTATTTATTTTTTGATGTGTTGGAAAATCTATCTTATAATCTCTAGTTTTATATTAAATCTTTATTATTATAGTTTATATATATATATTGGATGTGATCTTACTTTTTTTTATCTATTTTATTAGCGAACTTTTTGTTGGCTGTTTTTCCTTTTTTTTTTTTTTTTCTTTTTTCTTTTTTGTGTTTTATTCTTTAAATCTTTTTTTCGGACCATCTTTATTTTTAATTATATAATGTTTTATTGATTTTTTATTTGATTTTATTGTTTAATTTACTTCCATTTCCTTCCTTTTTCAATTTTCGGTTCTCTTTATTTATTCATTTATTTATTATTTTTTTTTGGAAATTTCTAATTTGAACTACTTATTTTTTTTTTTTTTTTTTTTTTTTATCAAATTTTCTATTCTTTTATTTAATATTTATTTATTTTATCAGTCAATAAGTTGCATGATTTTCTTTAACATTAGCATAGTGTTCTGTTGATTTACAGTTTATTAAAGGAGAAATCGCATGCTTATGCAGCTTCACACACTCCCATGTAACAGCAAATTTGCTGTGGTCCACTTGTCTCTTTTTTCATTTGCCAGCAATTTCGATTTTTTTTTTTCTTTTTTTTTTTCATGTTAATTGTTCTCTGTACTTAAAAAACTATTTACTGTAGGTAAATTTACTCCTAATGTTTCCTTCAACTATAATAGAAACAAGAAATAGTAGCAAATATATGTAATAATAATTGAACGAATGCGTTACTGATAATAATAATAATAATAATAATAATAATAATAATTAAAAATTAGATAGACTAATAGCATTGTAAAAACAATTCAATACAAAATTTCAAAACGAAAATTATACAGAAAAAAAAAAAAAAATTATTTTTCTCGACAAAAATATAGAATAAAAGAAGGTTCAAAAAATATAACATTTAATAAAGTGAAAAGAAAGAAAAAAAAACTAAAGAATATAGACTTCTTATTTAATATTTTCTTTTGAATTTATTTTCAATCCATAATAATATTCAATTTTTTTTATTCCGTTAATTCATCAATTTTTTTTTTTTTTTTTTTTTTTGTGTTTGTTGAACAAATTTTCTTTTGAGAATTTTTGTTAAAAATAAAACAATACAATTAAGTTAAGTAAATAAAATAAATAATAAATAAATAATTGAATAAGAAATAACAATTAAAATAAACTAAAATTTATCTTGATTTGCTTAGGATTGTGGGGCTTCTTTGAAAGAGATAGCGGCTTCTTCACCCATAGCAGAGATAATAGAAACAACTAAATCTTTACCATCTTCCCAACTGCTGGTGATTTTGTCACCTAATTCACCTTCTGGGACTTTGACATCATCTTTGGTGTCACCATCAGAGTTCATCAAACTCAAGTAACCATCATCAATGTTGATCAATTGGAATTCATTTCTTTTAACAACTGGAACTTCCATGTTGTGGGTAGATGGAGATAAATCTTCCAATTTTTTGTTGGTGAAGATATCAATAGCAACTAAATGGACTTTAGCGTGACCGTGCTTACCAGTTTTAGAGGTAGACATTTCAACAATTTTACAAGGTCTGCTTTTGATAACAACGAAACCGTTCTTTCTCAAAGCAGAACATTGCATTGGGTAGGTAAGGGATGAACCAGCATCGACGGATTCAAAGTTGTGCTAAAAAATTGTTGTTAGATTTGGAATTCACAAGTAGAAATGGTTGTAAATCAATTTCAAACCTCCCCCCTCCTTTCTTTTTTGTTTCACTAAATTCCTCATGAATCAAAAGTAGTTTCTAACTTTTTATTACTTCCCATTGACAATAGGATATCAAATTATTTTTAGTTTTCATTTACTTTGTGATCCAGTAGCCGACAAAGATTACACCTAGCGAGCAATCGTTGGCCACCAGGCAAGCACATTGAAATGATCACCATCGTTACCATCAGTGACTAATTTAAGATTGAAGCTTTGATCCAAAATAAATATTGGGTTATCTTGACTTAATTTTACTCTATCCATTTTTTAATTTTTTTTTTTTTTCATTTTTCGTCCATTGTGGACAAGGACTCCAAGGGGCGAAACGATGCTAGAGGAAACAACGAACTATAGGGTTATCTCAAACCAACCCCAGGATTGTAGTTTGTCAAAGGAGGAGGTAATTAACTGATAGAATAGATGCATTAATACTCATAATACTTACTTCTTCTTCAGCCATTTTGTCTAGATGATTATTTTATTGATGAGTGAGATGTGATATCTTTGAAAGAGAGATAAACAAGAAAAGAAAAAAGTGGATGAAAAAAAATTTATAAAGTGTAAAAAAAAAAATTTTTTTTTTTTATTTTTTCTATTTTTTTTTCTTTTTTTTTTTTTTTTTTTTTTTTTTTTTTTTTTTTTTTTTTTTTTTTTTTTTTTTTTTTTTTTTTTTTTTTTTTTTCCTTTTTTTTTTTTTTTTTTTTTTTTTTATTTGTTAGTTTTTATTTTTTTTCTATTTTGTTGATTATATAATTACATCAAGCACCTAAATCTATATTATATCTTTTTACAATCAATATCTTAATCATTTCAGTTAATTGATTCATCAATTTCAAAAGTCGCTCATTTGTATTAAGCGCAGACCAAAAATAAATAAATCGATATCATTGGCTATTCAAAAAAATATATATATATATAAAAAATATATAAATATATATAAATATATATATGTATATATATAATAGAACACAAATAAAACATGAATATAGCACCAGCTACGTCAAAGCCCAATTCTGAGCAGCAGAAGCAGCAGCAACAGCAGCAACAACAACAACAACAACCATCCAATGTGGCACCGATGGTGCAGATAATGCTGAAGAAGAGAAAAAATGATGGATCATCAAATGAAACAAAGCGCACCAAAAAGACAACCACAAAGTCTAATGATGAAGTGAAAACTAATGTTCTGAGCTCTAATAGTAACAGCGGTGGTTCCGGGCATCGTCCAGTTACATCGTGTACTCACTGTCGTCAACATAAGATCAAATGTAATGCTAGTGAAAATTATCCAAAGCCTTGTCAACGATGTGAAAGAATGGGACTACAATGCGAAATCGATCCCCAATTCAGACCTAAAAAGGGAAGTCAGATTCAAACTTTGAGAAATGACGTTGATGAACTCAAGGCAAAATTGGAATTATTACAAAAAAATGAGTCGTTTGTGGCTAGAGTTTTGTTGGCTAGAAAAAATTATTTAATTTCTGGTGGCTCTCCACCATCATTGAACAATCCTGGCGGTACTACTCCTACTATTGCTCCTACTACCAATACAACTGTTAATGCGACCAATAACAACAACAACAACAACAACAATAATAATAATAATAGTAACTTGTCTAGCACTCATTCTCGAAACACAAGCATCTCCATAAATCGGACCCCATTGTCACCTCAAATTCCTGGATCGATTACCGGCCTTCAACCTCTTGCTGGGGGATCCCCAGGAACATCTCAAGGCACCCCAATAATGATGAGTTCTCCTGATAACGATAGATTTTATCCAAATCAACAACAGCAGCAATATATTTCGGGACTACCTAATCTGGATATGATGATTCCGATGACTAGATCTTTGTCCGAAAGCACCAACCCTTATCTTAACAGAAATCATTATCCACCAATAATTGCTAAAACTTTTCTTAAAAGAGATCCACATCTTTTGCATTCAAAATCATCTGCTAACTCTCCTGAGAATTCCACTTCTATTTCGACACCAAACTCTAGTGTTGCTGCCACTAATAACAATAACAACAATTGTGCTTCACCCGAATTACTCAATGATTCTGCACCTACTAATGAAGAAGATACTAAAAATTTGCCTCCATACTTACAGGAAAGTTACAGAGAAAATTCCGCAAGCCCCATGACGATCAATAGCCCCAATAATGATAATAAAAACAATAATAATAATAATAATAGAGATAAAGATGACAATAACAAGCACAATGCAAGCAATAATATTAATAATGGCACAAATGATAGTGTCATGGAAGAAACAGAAATAGCAAGTCAAAGCCCATCAGCAGGACCATTAGGTAGTTCTATAGTGACTCCAAACATCAAAGAATTCATTTTAGGCGAGGTTCATTTACCATTGGAAAAAGCTAACGAATTACATTCTCGATTTATTAATGATTATTTGCCATTTTTACCAATTCTAACATCAAATGGTGCTATTGAATTATATTCTCAATCTCAATTATTGTTTTGGACGGTATGTTTAACTGCATGTCTTTCTGATCCGGAGCCAACTTTGTACAACCAACTTGCCTCGTTAATTAAACAATTGGCTATTGAAACTTGCTGGATAAGGACCCCTAGATCAACTCACATTGTACAATCTTTGCTTATATTAAGTTGTTGGCCGTTGCCAAACCAAAAAGTTTTAGATGATTGTTCATACAGATTTGTAGGATTGGCGAAAAATTTAGGGTTTCAATTAGGTTTGCATCGAGGGAAATTCATTAGTGAATTTTCAAGAACTCAAGTTAGTTTGGTGAATGCTGAGAAATGGAGAACAAGAACTTGGCTTTATGTTTTTTTCAGTGAACAGTTATGGGCAAGCATATTAGGGTTACCTCCATGTATTCAAACAGATTATTTAGTTGAAAATGCCAGATTAGATGAAAATTTACCTAAAAATTTCCGTTGCTTGATTTGTTTGTCAATTTTTCAAAGTAAATTGGTGAATATAATGGGTTCATCAGTGACATCTCCTGACGGGCTCATGGCGGCGAAAAATAGAGCTGGTAGTTTGAACATTTTAATTCGTGAATTAGAAAGACTAGTATTTAAATTACAAGTTGATGATCCAATTACAGAATTATATTATTTATACGTGAAATTGTTGGTATGTGCGTTTGCCTTTTTACCAGAAACACCAACCGAGGACCAAACAAAATATGTTACGATTGGATATCATTCAGCAACAAGAATTGTGACAATTTTTTCAAAATTGGTTGAAGTTAAGCAATTGAGTGAATATCCAGTTTATGTGAGACACAGTGTGACATATGCAAGTTTTATGTTATTCAAATTACATTTAACACCATTACTTTTAGATCGTTATGTCGACAGCGCTCGACAATCTATTGTTACGGTTCATCGTTTGTTTAGAAATATGCTAGCTGCATGGAAAGATGTTGATAATGATATTTCAAGAACCGCCAAAGTTTTGGAAAGGTTGAATTACGTAATCATAACTCAACCTGGTATTTTCTTGGAAGGTGATGGGATTATCAAATGTAATAGAAGTCATTTGGCTAATTCTCTTTTTTATGACTTAGTTTCATGCATCCATGAAGGAAGAAGAAGAAATATAACAAAAGATAATACCACAACAACTTCCAAAAGTGATATGAATGATTTAACATCACAATTTGGTGAACCTCAGCGGAAACTTGTACCATTACCATTTTATAATCAGATTACACGGGATAATTTTAAAATTATTAGCTCAACCTCTCCAAATGGCACAACTATAACCACATTGGTACCTACACAAACAGCAATGTCTAACGCGCAAGCTGACGCTATTGCTAATGGTTTATCTGGACCAACAAAGATCAATGGGATTCCATTGCCATTACTAGAAGCTACAGGAAGTATCAATAATAACAATGTAAATAGAAACGATGCTCCATTCCAGAACGAAACTTCTAGTTCCAATGCTACTGCTACTAGCGGAGTTACCACCGCTTACAACAACAATAATAGCGACAATGCTCTTATGAATATCAGTAGAAGAAATAGCAATCTTAGTAACACCACTAATCAAATAAAAGTGAAAACTGACGAGACTTTTGGAGTCGATCTTGCACCACAACCAACGCCAATTGTTCAAAATAGCTCAACAAATATTCAATCAATTGTTTCTGGTAGTGGAAGTACTATAACCTCCTTATTTGATTATAAAAGTGGATTAACAAGTAATCAATCTGCTGCTTTTGGGAATCCAACCAACAATAATTATTATAATAGTACTCAATCTAATCAGTCAGGAGGAATTCCTTCAATTCAAGGACCAGCCAATATTAATTCTAAACCAATTGCAGGGTCTCTTTCTACTACTGCTGCTACCAGTAATAATAATGGGGTAGGTTCTGATATAAATATGAATTTTTTTGGTGAGTTTTTGCAACAACAGCAACAATCATCTATTGAAGGAAATGACGACTTACTAGGTTGGTTTGATGTCAATATGAGCCCAGAATTCTAAAATTTGATTGTGAATTAACGAGAAGAAAACAAAAACCAATGAATGGTCAGTTTTGTATTAATACCATTATTATTATTATTATTATTATTATTATTATTATTATTATTATTATTATTATTATTATTATTATTATTGTTATTATTATTATTATTATTATTATTATTATTACTATTAATTTTAGTCATTTGTTCTATTGTCTTCATTTATTTTCTTTAGTTATCCTTTTTTTCACTTATTTCACTGTATTATTATTGTTCATGATGTTTCGTTATCCTGTTTTATTTTATATTTTACTATTTTAATTTATCTTTTTTCATCTTTCTCCGATTTTCCATACCCTTTTTATCTTATTTTTTCGATGATCGACTAATTAATATTTACAAAGTTCAAGAAAATAAAGAACAATTCAGTAGACGGTTGGTGTGATTTTTAATTTTTTGTATGTCGTAATATTAACTGCTCTGAATTGATTTGCGTCCATGGAGATAAGAGTTCACAACAAATAAGGAGTGGTACTGCACAGCCTTATCAGGAGGCCGAAAAAGGAAAGTGGATATTTACATATGGACGTATAAAGCGGTTCACGTGTGATAATTGAATCATAATGGTCAGCTATTAATTATAAGAAGATAAAAGCGGCGACTTAATATCTGATTTGAGGTTTTGCAAAACCAATACGTTGGTACACACAGAAAACCGTTTTTTTTTTTTTTTTTTTTTTTTACCGTTTTTTTTTCTTTTCTTTTTCCTGTCTTCTTCTCTTTTCTTCTTTTACCGTTTATTTTTTTCAAGGTAGGTAAAATAAGAAGAAAATTAGTACTTTCAAATTTGGTGTGTGTGTGTTTTTCTTGCTTTCCTCTATAATTGCTCTCTTAGTTTTTTTTTGTTTTTTTTTTTGTTTTGTACTCTCAGTTTTCTATTGTTATCTTTCAACATGTCTTATATCAAATATGGTAAAGAACCACGCCAAGTGGTCAAAAAATATTATATCAAAGGACTTCCCTATAAGAAGATCTTAATATTCATTCACGGAGGAGCTTGGAGAGATCCAAACAATACATGTGATGATGCAGACACTATGGTGAATCATTTGTCAAGATTCGACTACCTTTCTACTTCTGCCAATACCGGTGCTGGTGATGATAATGATAATAACAACAATCTTTGCAATTTTTATTCTATTGATTATAATTTGTCTCCAGATTGGAAATGGCCTTCTTATTTATTAGATGTTATGTTTGCTGTTCGAGCAATAAAAGATGATATTCGCAGTTGTGGAAAAATATACCCAGAAACTTTGGAATATCAATTTATTGGTCATAGTGTTGGGTCAACAATAATTCTTCAGTATTTGGATTATACGAATCTTCTATACAAGTGGCAATGTTTGATGGATTTGAATAATGATAATGATCAACAATCTAATTACATCTTACAAAGTATTTGTGACAATTATTTGAATTCTGAATGGGTAAAAAGAAAAATGGTAATTGATTTGAAGCTGGAACGATATTTCAAACTGATGAGAATTTTTATATTGTTAACTTTATCATTTACTAAAATTTTCCAGCCTACTAAGGTCTTTCTTCTTGATGGGATTTACAATCTACAAGAATTGGTCAATGAATATGGACCATTTTATGAAAGTTTTGTTAATGAAGCTCATTGGACAAAATCTCAATATCTTGAAGCTACAAACTTTGATTTTGAAAACAGTGGGATTAGACACAATAGAAACACTAGGCAAGAGGGTGATATTATCGAGAATAATAGTATTAATGAAAATGCGAAGAGAAATTATGTGGTGATTCAATCCGAAAGAGACGAACTTCTTTCGATGAATCAAACTAACTGGTTACTAAAGAATTTTGATAAACATGACATCAATTACAAAGCTTACGTGGATGATTTTGGTAAACATAATGAAGTATATATTAATGAGAAAGTAGCAAAGATAATCTATGATGAGATGAAGTAAAACTAAATAAAAAATAATAATTACCATAAATGTATAATAATAATTACATGTCTCTCATCTTTTTTACTTATTTTTAGATTAGATTAGATTATTTTGTTTTTGACTCGGTTTACTTGCTGTTCTTGGTTTTTTTTTTTTTTTCTATTGTTTCTATTTTGTCTGATCGGCGACTTGGTAGCTTTAGCTTTCACCAAGCCAATTTAAATGAAAAAAAGTAATTGTCAGTTATGAAATGCTCCTTTAACCTTCCTCTTATAATATTAGGACCATAACCTGAACAAATCAAAAGCTCTAGACCTCAATTATAATCTTCGAATGAAAGATGTTTGGAAAAAAAATAAAAAATAAAAGTTTTTTAAACATAACTGTGCCATATTTTTTTGGTTCGTAAATACATTTTTAATTGAAATAAGAGACACAAAGACTTTGAAAATAATAAAACTACATATATGTAATGAATTTACAACAGGTCTGTAAAGTAAGTAAAGAAATATAAGGATTATAAAGATATATAAAGCACTAAAGTCTT
>JASTUB010000526.1:0-10179 GCA_031124825.1 Saccharomycopsis vini
AATAATAATAATAATAATAATAATAATAATAATAATAATAATAATAATAATAATAATAATAATAGTAATAATAATAGAAAAAAAAGGCAATAATCTAGTATAAAAAGTAAACACTAAAATGTCTTGTACAACATCGTTCCCACCTGTTTCAGGAATTGTTCAAATGTCCCAGTTGGGTTGACTGGTTTTGAGCTAACTCCTAAACCTTCTATCACATTTGAAAATGTTCTTTTATTTGTTGGTGGTTTAGGAAATGGCTTGCTTGATGTTCCATATGTCAACCCATTAGCTAGTTCTTTAGAAAAACTCGGTTGGGGGGTTATACATATTTTTTTAATCACTTCTTCATATAAAGGATTTGAAATGTCTAGTTTGAAAAATGATACTCAAGAAATGGGTCAATTGGTTAAATATCTCAAAAATGAAGTTGGTAAGAAGAAAATTGTTATTGCTGGTCATTCAACCGGGTATTAAGATGTCATGCAATATATAACAAAGTTTTTACCTTCCACTGATCAAGAGGAAAAATATCAAGTTTTAGGAGGTGTAATTCAAGCCCCAGTTTCAGATAGAGATGCTTTGAATTTATTTTCAGGCAAAGAAAAACTAAAAGCAGCACTTGATGAAGTTAAAGAGCTTGCCAAAGCAAATGATGGTAATGAAGACTTTCTTTTACTATCTGGAGCCGACAGATTTGTGCCAAAAACTAATGATCAACTAAAATCTATTGAAAAATGGCAATCATTCATAGATAATAAATTCAAATTAAAACATTCTGGTGTAATAGAAGGTGCACTCCATGATATCGGCCCACTGTCAAAAGAAGACGCCGAACAAGAATATATTGTTAGAGTAGAAAGTTTTTTGAGTGAATTTTTTTCGTCATAGTTTGAATTGTGAATAGTATTTTGATTACATTTCAATGCGAGACGCTGGGTTCTAGTCCATAGTATAATAAATACAAACCGCTTAAAAAAAATTTCAATCTGTACACTTTTTGTGTATTTTGGAAACCAACTTTCAATCCTGCTTTCCTTCATTGATAGCGCGAGGGCTTAATCCAAATGCATTATAAAATTAATAGATAGATGAGTATAAGCACCAGTAATAACACTGTGGTTTGCAATAAAGTATAATAAGGTAAGCATCTTAGGTTTCAAGCAAATAACAAAATTACCAGAAAATAAAATGCAAATAAAGGGAGAAAAAAAAATTGGAAGATTAAGTATAAAGAAAAGAAAATGAAACATGATAAAATAAGAAAATTATAATATATATACATATTTAAAGATCACGTAGATCGAAAAAGCTTTTTAAGTAAGTTATTCATTATCAAAATAAGAGGGTAGAGAAAAAGGTACCTATTTTTCTCTTCTTCAATCTAAAAAGAAAAAAAAAAAAATCGCAATTTTTTCACATTCAAAAGATTCGTACATTTATGAACTAAAATATAGATCGACATCAATTTTTGTTAAATAATCTTAACAAAAATCAATGGTAAAATTGATATTAACGAATATATCAATAACACAAATTCGAAAATCGCACAAAATCAATAAAATAATTTTATACAGACTGTTTCATTTTTATTGTATATCGCTGTAATGGCATATTGGCGGAATTGTCAACGGTTATGATCCGTTTGCGTTGCTGTTAATCGGCTCGAAGTGTCTGATTTCGATCCCCGTGGCATGGCAGATTAAATATTTGAGTAATCAATATTTAGTTTGCTAGCAAAACTAGTGGGATAATCGCTGGAGGGAAGCAATTCAGCACAGCACCCCACCCACGGTGGAGGCCTGTCAGATAGCACTTTGTCGAACAGTTACATAATTGGATTTCAGTGGATGAAACTTCCTTTTTTTTTTTATTTTCTTTTACTGAAACTTTCGAATCTTTTGTTATTCAAATGAACTAAATATATATATCTAGTTTTTATTGATATCATTAAAATTTAATTTCTAAGTTATGACAATATGTATGAGCTTAAAACTATCTATTTGTATTGTGATGACTGAATCAAGGTTTTTTTTGGTTATTTTATTTTTTATTATTATAATTTTTTATAAGCAATTGAATTGAATTAATAGGGCGGTTTCTATTTCCGAATTTGATTTAGGAACTATTTCCATTTTGAAATACGAGAAAAGTAGGATATGATTTTTTAAGAATATAATTTGATAATAAAGGTGATGCAGATAAGATTGAATGTTTGTTTAATATTTTTTCCCACCGGGAAAAATTTCACCAGCGAAAAAAAAACAAACAAAAAAATAAAAAAAATAAAAAAAATAGTGAAAAAAAAAAGAGAAAAATTTTTATTTTAAAATTTTCCATTTTAAGTAAAAATTGCATTTTTTTTTTCATTCTTTTTTTTATTTTTTTTTCATGAGGCAACCAACCACAACTCCTATATAAATAAATATATGTATATATTGAATTATAGATATATAATTATATATAATTATTGAAAATTGGGTTAAATCCGGAGAAAAAATTTGACAGATTTAAAATACAATAAAGATAGGAATATTTTATCTATACTTAATAAAACATTATGAAATATAGATTAAATCCTGGGGTTATAAAGTAAATTTGATTGTAAAATGCCGAGGAAACGGCAGTTTGTCCGCGGCTGAGTATTAAAAGGGTTCAATTTTTAAGAAAGGAATTTTTTATCCACCAAAAAAAAAAGAGAGACTTGCAGTTTAATTCAAAACAATAGAAAGAAACAAAATGCCACTTGAAAAATAAATTAGAAAATAATAGTTTTATTTTGGAGTCCTTATCAAAGAAATTCATGTACAAACACATCTTATCAACAATTAACAATTGAATTTCTTTTCTTTTTCTTTTTCTTTTTTTTTTTTTTTTTTTTTTCTCGTTCGAGGAGATAGATTACTCAAATTAAATAAATTTCAACTATATAAATGCCAATGGTATGCTCTTGAATAATAATGGTTTTAATTTTTCTTTTTTTTTTTTCCATTCATTTTTGTAACATATAGAAATATTTAAAAATGGTCAGTTTCACATCATTATTAGCAGCTGCTACTTCTTTAGTCAGTATTGTTCAATCTAGAAAAGTTTTCATCGAAAACGATGGTTTAACCGCTTTGGAACTTTTGTTTCCTCTTTATGGTGGTGTCGATGTCGTTGGTGTTTCCATGAGTTTTGGTTCTTCTTCTAGTGTTGATGCTATTGGATCTGCTTACGAAGTTCTTAAAGAATATAACTTATCTTCTTGTATTCCATTATATTTGGGGGCTGAACAACCAATCTTACAAACTAATGACACTTTTCAATTACATTCCCAACTTTTTGGGGCTCCAGTTTGGGAAGGGGCTTTTTCACCTGAATACGAAGATTCTTACACTTGGGATGAAGTGGACTATGATCAAGACACTCCAGGTGCCATTGCTTTAATTGAAGCAGTTAAAAAATACAAAGATACCGATCCAGTCATGATTTTTGCTGCAGGAATGATGACAACCGTTGCTCAAGCTTTGAGTATTTATCCTAAATTGGCGGAAGAAGCTGCTGGTTTATACATCATGGGTGGTTATATTGATACCCAATATGCCCAAGCTGTCGGTACTTCTATCCAAGTTGATATTAACACCGATATCAACTTGATTCAAGATCCAGAAGGAGCTCAAATTGCTTTAACTGCCCCATGGAAAGAATTATACATTGGTGGTAATGTCACCAATTACTTGGTTCCTTCTCAAGAATTATACGACAAAATTATTGAAAAAGCTGGTGGATTGGATGAAATTTATAACAACACTTATTTCACCGCTCTTCAAGACATTGTTTATACCGGTAACTACACCGAAAACAATGATCAACAAACTTTGCCATTCTGGGACCCTGTTGTTTCTTTCTTTATGACTTATCCTGAATTGATCACCAGTACTATCAACGTTTCTTGTGCCGTTGACACTTCATTCTATTCTCCATTTTACGGTAACTTGAGAGTTTGGGGTAAAGATTTTGCTCCAACTGCTGGTGTTAAAGTCGGTAATGGTACTCTTGTTAACTCTATTGTTGATAGTCAATTTTATGGAACTTTACTCGAAGTTTTGTTCCAAGACTGGACTCAATATTGTCATACTGGTACTTATTCTCCTTTAAGCAATTAAATTGATTATGAATGATAATGATGATGATACCTTGAGAAAATAATAATAATAATAATAATGGATGTTACTTTTAAATACTTTTAGACTGCTGTATCTATAGAAAAGTAAATATTTTCACGATTCCTTTTTTTTTTTTTTTTTTATATACATATCCATATAAATCATGATTTCTAGAACTTTTGCTCTATAATATACCTTTAGACTTTTAGATATAATTTTGATTCTAATATATTGTAATAACGCTAACTTTTCGGTGAACAAATAAATTAATCTTTGTCTATTAGAAAAAAAGAAAAGGTAAGTTTATTATACCCATAAGTTCTATTTATATTTCTCTTATAGAACTATACTCAGATCGAATTCAGATAAATATTGTTATGAAAAAAAAACAAAAAAAAAACAAAAAGAAACATTTTGGTAGTAATTAATAAACTATTAACATGATAAAACGAATTGCAACAATGGAAATAGAAAAAATAAACAAGAATAAAATAAAATAAAATAAAATAAAATAAAATAAAATAAAATAAAATAAAATAAAATAAAATAAATGAATGAATGAATAATGAACACAGTAAATAAACAGTAGAAGACAATTGAAAAAAATAATAATAAAAGTTAAGATTAAAATGCTTCGTTAAATAAAAAAAAAATAATTGAAATAGAGAATTTTGAAGGCTAAATGGATTTGAAGTACTTGGTATCATTTTATATCTATTTATAATATGTGGGTTATGATTTGAAATATCTATATATGTATATATATATATTTCATGATATTGCTTTTTTTTTTTTTTTTTTTTTGTTCTTCAAGATTCATCACTGGGTTGTACAGTTATTTTCTTCAACAAAATCTGGTTGACGACCTCTAAAACCACCCCCATTAGTATATCCATATTCATCATCAACACTTTCTTCCTGTTCTTTAGGTAATATATTTTCACTTATCACTTCGAAATCAACGTCATTGATTCCATTTGTTGGAACGTCGATATTCAACTTATTTTTTTGTGCTGCTTCCGGTAATACGGTTCTCAATCTATCTATATCTGTAGAATCAAGACACCAATTATCTTTAGGAAACTCCACAATTATCTTCAAATATAAATCTCCCATATTATTACTATTCAATATTGGCATACCTTGTCCGGTAACTTTGACATAATCATTTGGTCTAAGCACTTTCCCCTTTGGTATGGTAAGTTTGACCCCAGTACCATCAAGATGTTTGATAACTACCCTTGAAAACCCACATAATGATTCAATCAATGATATATGTAAATTTGCATAAAGGTCATTATCTTTTCTTTCAAATACAGGATGTGGTTCTTGACTAAAAGTCAATATCACATCACCCGCTTTTTTATTCAAAGCTTCATCAGATTCTCCTTCTAATGTAACAGAATCTCCAGATTTCGAGCCCTTTGGAATATGAAATTCAAGGATTTTTTTCTCTTCTGTTAAACCTTTACCTTCACATTTTTTACATTTATGTTTGGTACTATAAACTTTACCAGTAGAACGACAATTTTTACATTCAACCATATCAGCAGTAACCATTCCTGGACCAACACGTCTTATTTTTCTAATAAAACCTTCACCTTTACATATTGAACAATCTTTAGGGGTTGCATTTGGTTTTGATCCAGTTCCACGACAAATTCGACACAAAATATCTCTTGTAGAATTGATTTTGATCACTTTACCTTTAAATAGATCTTGTAATGATACCTTCACGTCTAAATGTGCATCGGCTGTTTTTTGATGATGTCCACGACGACCATGATGGCCATTACCATTTCTTCCTCCATCCCCACCACCAAATGGACCTCTTCCATATGCACCACCGGGACCTCCTCCCCCATTCATTTCATTGAAAAAATCAAAGAAATCTTGGGCACTATAATCATTTTCTCCATCAAAACTAAACCCATCTGGCATCCCTCCATTTCCTCCAATACCCCCATTGTCATATTCATTTCTTTTCATTTCATCCAGAAGCACTTCATAAGCCGCTGTTATTTCTTTGA
Source organism: Saccharomycopsis vini (assembly GCA_031124825.1). Lineage (NCBI taxonomy): Eukaryota > Fungi > Ascomycota > Saccharomycetes > Ascoideales > Saccharomycopsidaceae > Saccharomycopsis > Saccharomycopsis vini. The sequence goes on from JASTUB010000526.1 coordinate 6,176, forward strand.
ATTTCTCAGATGCATCAGCATCAGGGTTTTTATCAGGATGGAATTTAAGAGCTGCTTTTCTATAAGCTTTTTTGATGTCTCCTGAACTGGCAGTTCTTTCCACACCTAGTATTTCATAATAATCAATCTCTACAGACACTGAAACAAAAAAGAAAAATTGGGGTCAGTTAGTAATTAATTGAATAAAGAAGATGATGTTTTTTTTTTTTTTTTATGTTTTCTCAATTGAAAACATAATATGGAAATCAAAATATATTAATATCCCAACAAATTATAATAATTTCACATACTTATGAATTTATTTTTTTTATTGATTGATTATAATAGCGATGAGTAGCGCCAAAGTTATTGATCAATCCTGGAATCGAATGATTTCTCTACCTTTTTTTTTTTTTTTTTTTTTTTTTTCTCTCTCTCTCTCTCTCTGTTGTTTTTTTTTTTTTGGTAACTAAGTATGGATCCGTTTGTTTGGATCCTAAAATTGGAGTCAATTACCGGGTAAAAAAAGAAAGGAAAGGAAAGAAAGAAAGAATTATTATTAGTCTTCCAGTGCTCATAGTATTGGGATCGTTTTATTATCATTTTCTTTTTTTTTCTCTTGTTTTTTTCCTTATATTTTTTTTTTTTTTCTAAAATTTTTGGCTGTGTAAATAAATCAATTCAAGAAGTAAACATTAATAGCAGGTTTCTAGAGTACTATCAAGGACACTCAACAATGTCTATACATCACAGTAACCCAGAAAATATAAACAAGAATAAGCAACGTTATCGTTCTCACTCCGTGTCAGAAACGAATATCCGAAATAATAGAAACGATTCGTCAACGTTCCGTCTACATCATCATAACAACAGCTCAAACAGCCAAAATACAGGAAACAATACCAATACTACGGGAGCAAATAGATCAGGCAGATTTGGCTGGGTACGAAGATTCATTCAATCAAATAAACTGAGTAGTTCAAGTTCAAGCAGCACTAATAATAATAGAAGGAAAGATGCCGGCTCTATTGATTTAGACCAGGGTCACCATGAAAACAGTGGCGTTAGTCTGGAAGATTATTTCATAAATGACTCTAATATAGATTTTTTATCTTCCGGTAATATTTATAATTTTGGTAATCAAAATGATAATATATCTATAAAACCTTTGGTTTCTAGATCAAGTTCGCTTAAATTTACTACTGGAAGAGCAACAGATTCTACAAGTATCACAACTATTAATCGAAATAATAATAATAATAATAATCATCATCACAGTAGTACTAGAAACAATATTGATTCAACAAATGATCTGCAAACAGATCAATATTCCATTAGTACTATTGGACAAGTGTCTCAAGTTACATCACAAAATAATAGTCTTTATGTTAATAATCCTAGAAACGGATATGCTTTGGACATTTATTCGTCAAATGAAAATCTTTCAGGCTCATCTCTTAATAAAGTGGTGATAACTGATTTCAACAATGATGCAACATATGAAACTTCAACAAAACATTCCACTAAATCTGGAATTCCAAGTTCAGTCTTTGATAAAGAAACAATGGCAATACCTGGAACACCCGAGACTTCTGTTGCTTCAATTTCAATGTTCCCATCAAATAATCTTAATAATTATACTTATTCCAACCCAACTTCTAATGGTTATAATCAATCTATGTCGATTCATACGGGTTATAATACCAACTATACAAGATCAATAGCAACATCTACTATCAATAATAATGATTCTTCATCTGTTATTACATTAGCATCGAGCTCAAGAAATTTACTTAATCGTTCAAAAAGTGCAAGAAGATCTGTTGAAACCTTCAATTCAAGCACGATAGGAATTCCTCCAGGTAGTATATTTGAAAGATTAAATAGTACCCATACCACTGTGGGACCTATTCCTTCAAGTTCAACCAATGTTATGGCCATTGCTACTAATGAAAATGAGGATCAGCAAATAATAAATGACGATGAAGGTGAAAATGATGACCTTTATAGTTTAAATAATTCATTAAGAACCCATTTATCAGCAGCTGTCAATAATAATAGACCGGGAAATGGAGATAACCAAAGTTTTATTAGTCATAAGACTGGTAGACATAGTACAAGAAGTGGTATTAATGAATAATCATACGGGATTTTTTTTTTTTTTCTTTTTCGTTTCCTTTTTTTTTTTTTTTTTTTTTTTTGTTTAATTTTTGCTCTTTATTTTCATCAGTTTCAGGTTCTTTTGTTTCTTTTTTAGCTTTTGATTATGCCTTTTTAAATTGGCTCTTTGTTTTGGTGTTTGTATAGTTACATGTTTTATGGGATTCTTTTTTTTTTATTTTATTTTATTTTTTTATTTTATTTTATTTTATTTTTTTTTTATCTATCTTTTCTTTTCCTGTACTCTAAAAAAAAGCTTAATTAAACATGGTGCTATTCTTGGTTAATAATAATATTAATTCACAAAAATGGGTTTGTATTTGTCAACTTAATCTTTTTAAGATCTTGTATCCATGATTTTGGCACAAAAACACACAAAACAGACGTAAAAAAAAAAAAAAAAAAGAAGAAAGTATCGTGACCAGGCACGTGAGAGTTTTTTTTTTTTTATTTTTCTATTTTTCTTTTTTTTTTTTTTTTTTTCATCCGGAGGAAAAGAGAAAAAAATTTAATAAATCATTAGCTTAACCACTTAGATCAACAATAGATAATAATAATAATAATAACTAATCAGAAACTATAATAATAATAACAATAATGGTAAGTATCTTATACTCATTATTTGATTAGATTTTTATTAGCGCTTTTTTTTTTTTTTATCCTCCCGCTAATCAAATATATCAGATATATGAAAAAAAAAAAAAAAAATACCAAATTTAATGATAACTAACCATGATTTTTTTTTTTTTATTTTTTTTTTTTCCTTTAAATAAAGGCACATAGAATTCTTGTGAAAGTGATGTTTACTGGGGCCAAAGTCTTTGGGACTGCCTTTGCTGAAGCATATAAACAAGCAGCATCTGCTGGGGCCAGACAATCAGCTAGTGCTGCTGCTAAAGCGGCCGCGGCCACTGCCAATGGAGGACTTCAATTGGATGAAGCATGTAAGATTTTAGATGTTGAAATGGGAGGATCTGAAGGATTGAATGAACAAAAAATCAGTGAACGTTATGATTATCTTTTTAATGTCAATTCCAAAGAAAAAGGCGGCAGTTTTTATGTTCAAAGTAAAGTTTATTATGCTAAAGAACGACTTTTAGGAGAGATCAATTATAGAAGGGAATTAATAAAAGAAAGAGAAGCAGAAGCTAATAATAACAAGAATAGTACAGATACAACAAAGTGATTTAATTGAAAAAATCATCATAATACCTTTTTTTTTTTTTTTTTTCCAATGTTGTCAAAACTTGAGATTAAGGTTGGTCCATGATGATAGATTTAACATAATGACCAAGATTTATTGTGGTTTTTATTCTTAGTTGTTTTTTTTTTTTTTTTTTTTTTTGTGCTTTTGATTCTTTTACTTTTTCTCTCTTTTTTTTTTTTTTTTATTTGTGTGTGTAAATACTATTTATATGATTCTTTTAAATATTTATATCTTTTTTTTTTTTTTTTTTTCCTACTCAATAGTTTATAGAGTAAATTGTTTTTCGTTTCTTAATCTACTCAAGCCTGTAATCATTATCTTTTGGATGATATTTAAATATAAAGAACTCTGTAATTTCCAATCCTTTTTTTTTTTTTTTTTTCTCTCTCTTTCCATTCAAATCATGTTGATATGATGATGATAGAACATACAATTTTCTGCAATTCTGAAAAAGAAGAAGAAAGTCATGTGCATGATCACATGCAAACACTCTCGGTTTCATGCATAACCCCATCATCTCACCAGTAGTACTGGACTTCACTTTAAATTTCAATTACACACCCTAGCAATCCAAATTATCTTCTTTTATTTATTTATTTATTTATTTATTTATTTATTTATTTATTTATTTATTTATTTATTTATTTATTTATTTATT
>JASTUB010000527.1:0-10101 GCA_031124825.1 Saccharomycopsis vini
TATTATTATTATTATTATTATTATTATTATTATTATTATTATTATTATTATTATTATTATTATTATTATTATTTATTCATTTATTTTCGTTTTTTTTTATCTTAAAGTTTTGCCTTTGGCCTTTGTCTTATTATTTTCATTTTATTTTTTCATTACAACTATTATTCTGTCAAACAAATAATTGACATTTTTTTTCAACTTTTTTTTATTTTTTTGTCTGTTGTAACTATGATCAATTGATAACCAATTTGATCGACAATATATTCAACTAAAAAACTTAATAAGCATCGAGAGAAAAAGAAAACTGAACAAACAAACTAATTAGATGAACTACTTTCCTTGCGCTGACAAGCGAATATTAACAAGAGCTTGTTATAGCCATTACCATTCTGACAAATCTTTGGCCAATACTTGTACATTCATTGCAGTTTTTTCTCGCATATAAAAAACTGAGCAATCTTTATTGGAACAAAATACTTGTTGAGTCAAAGACCCTTGACATCTTTGGCATTGAATCCATAGTCTTGCGTATTTTTCTTGCAAATGATTATAGTTTGCCAATTGTTGTGAATAAATTAGATCTGATTTATCCACACAATTAGAGCACAATCCTGATCTTTCTTTTTCTTTCTGAATTATTACTTTGCAATTTTTGCATCTTCTGACCAGCTTTATGAACTTCATCACTCCTCGAGAAGAAGTTTTGATGTTAATACCAGTAGGAATTGTGATTTTTTTAGTATGGGGTCCGCTAAATATATCATTGGTTCTATTTTTCCCAATCATTGGCTCAAAAACTCTGACCAACGGATTTGAAAGTTGGTGATTTAGATAGTAATTAGTATCCATCAACAAGCCATTTTGTAACGCATATATGGGATCTTCGGCTTTTAAATAAGCAGGAGATTTTTCCCCTCCTCCATTAACTGCATTTTTAACAATTACAAAACCAACTCGATCTCCCACTCTGGGGGCAGAGCCAGGATCTCTTTGAAACATTTTTTTGGCGACTTCTCCGTGGGCTTGTTTAGAATTATTATATTCAGCGGCTAATTTTTTTGTTATTATCAAATCACCAATGTCAATTTGATTATTCAATAATTTATAGATCATGCTTTTGGCAAATTCTTCAGCTTTTGAAACACTTCCTTCATTCAAAGTCAAATCTAATATTTTTGAAACAACATTGGATACAAATTTACAATTATCTCTTCTAACGGTTTCTAAACCTTTTGTGTCGATTTTTGGTTTTATGAAACGATCAAATTCATTTGTGATTTTTGATTTTTGGCTTTTATCAGTTGATGTCTCCCATTTTAATCCAGCGTATCTTTTTTTGTTGATCAATAAGTAAGGTTGATAAAGCTTTTCAAATTCTAGTTTGATAGGTTCTGGAAAAAGCATTGATACCAATTTTGCCGCTTTTTGGCCCAATTCCACACATTGCATCTTGTCTTGATTACCAAATTTCACCATTATAGAATCTGTATCGCCGTATATAATCATCGAGTCAAATAAATACCCGTTTTTAGTACTATACACTTCAACTACTTTTTCTCTGGCTTGTTCAATCATTTGGCGACCATAAGCAGTAACCGATGCAGATACCTCCAAACAAGGGAGTTTGCCAATAATGGCACCAGTGAATCCATAAACGGAATTTGCAGTTACTTTTAATGCTAATTGTCTTCCATCCAATACTGCTTTCTTAAACTCATCTTTCTCAGCTTTTGATTCGTTTTTAGCTAATTTTCTGGCATCCAATAATTCTTTTAATATAACTGGTAATATCCCTTGCCTTTTATGAGACTTGACGAAACAATTCCCAGTTGTTGGAGAAGATTCATAGTCAACATCTTTAACAAGTTTATATTTCTCAATATCATCTGATTTCACCAAAGTGGTGTAGCATAAATTATGTGCTATCATTATAGAAGGATACAAAGAGGCAAAATCCAATGTTACAATCGGTACATCAAAAAATCCTTTGAGAGGTTCAATCACCGTTGCTCCCTCATAATTGTCTTGATCATTTAAACCTTCTTCTCGAGGGCGATTTGGTATCACCATTTCATTTTCTATACATTTTCTGAACAATTGAGAGATAATTTTAATCAGTTGACCTCTTGATAATAAATAATTGAATGGAACTCCTGTTACTCTTGCCATTTCTGTGTAATTGATAATACATAAAAATTTGTCAAGTAATCGAAGAGGTAAGTAACAGTCCTTTAAGCCATAAACTGCAAGTCTTCTACGAGATTCATTATTATTGTTTTGCAAATATGTTATCACTGAATGAGATAAATCTTCCTTTTCTTCTTGGAAGAAAGTTGCAGATACTGCGCTGAGTGTATAAGATCTTAACTTTTTTTCTCGTTGAATGTATTGGAGTAAATCAAATTGAATTCTTCCGTCAATGTTTGTTGATTTTGATTTTCTAGTTCCGTATGCTCTGGAGCTAAATGTTGAATCTTTTGTTTCATTTTTTGTAAATTTCAACCTGCCAAAATACGGGAAATCATTAATTTTAAGAGTTTTGGCTCTATTGATCAAATATGGTAAATCGAAATTATGAATATCATAGCCAATTATAATATCAGGATCGCATTTAATTATAAACTCTTTCCAATTTCTTAGTAATTGATTTTCGGTTTTGTTTTCAAAAACTTTGCATCCAACGATTGGTGAGCAAGACTTTACAGTAAAGACATTTCTTATGAATGGTTCTTCTTCTTTACCAAAAATTTTAACAGTATTGACAATTTGACTTATTGAGTCTTTTTCAGCGTCAGGAAAAATTCCAGGTCTACCAGAACACTGAATATTGAAGCTTAGAATCCTCAAGGGAGCAAAGTGAATATATTCACCGACAGAAGGATGCGCAATAAGTTTACTATAATGTATGGATATTTCAATTTGACAATATGATTGTTTTTTTCTTTCTTCAACAATTTGAAAGTAACCTTTGGGTGCAGTTAACCAGCTCATCCCTGATATTTCACAATCTACCATCATTCTTAATAAATAACTGATGTTATCATATGTCATTAACTTGTCACCTCCATGGAAAAATTCACCAAAATTAATATGACCTTTTTCGAAAGAAACTCGAACTTTTGTAAGGTCTTTGGCATTTGAAAAAGATATTTTTAAAAACCCAAATTTGTGATTATTATTGAAGCCCCAAATGGAATCTTTTTTAACAATTTCAATTTGATAAACTGAACGGTAATTCTTACATAAATACCTTTTAAAATCTTTAATATGACTTTCCGAGGCGAACCCATTGGGCGCAGGAACAAAAAAATAATGCATGAATCCAGTTACGTTACAAAGAACAGAATTTCCTTCCTTGGTGACACCATAAAACCTGATTGTCGAAAATTCACCATCTAATGATTCATCAGCGTCTATTTGTTGGAATTTTACATCTGTATTTTTAATTTGATCTAAAAATATTGGTTTTCTTGCATGTATTTGATTTGTATTTATGAATTTTGCAGAATCAATATCAACCGCTAACTTCTGTCCTTCTTCTTGCTTAGCTAAAATGCTTTGATTTATACGCGATTCTTGATGATGAATTTGAACGTCTCCATAATTCATTGAAGCAATTGGTAAAGAATGAGCTCCAGAAACAGGAATTTTTCTTTCCAATCGAATCCTCTTGACTTGGCTTTCTGGGATCTCTGCGTCATCTAGAATTATGTCAACATCATTTCCTGTGAATGCCATCTTAGATCATAATGTGCTATAATTTGACTTGATCTTTATAGAAACATATATATCGAAAAAAATAAATAAGGAAGGAAAATAATTATTCTGCCACAACCATAATAATAATCTAGAGCAATGTTGATAGATACCCACATTACTCTTGCATATTATCTTGTAATCAATTACATAAGCTGTAGCGGCACATTTTTTCTTTCTTTTTTTCCCATCTTTTTTTTTTTTTAAAAAAAAAAAATCATAGTGAGAAAATACATGATTTGAGCACCAACGGGATTCAGTAGAGAAAAATACACATTGGTCTTTTTTTTTTTTTTTTTTTTTTTTTTTTTTTACCCTAAAAAATAAGTTGTTGATAATATTAATTTCTATGTTGATATAAAATATACATGATAGTTGATATCAAATGTCGAGTTATACAAAGGAACAAGAAGTGATTGTTGAAAAAATCCTTAGTAATAAAGGAGATTACTACAGACTTTTATCAATTGAGAAGACTTCTTCGGACAATGAAATTAAAAAAGCATATAGAAAATTGGCTCTAAAAATCCACCCAGATAAGAATGGTCACCCTAATGCTCCTGAAGCATTTAAAGCAGTATCAAAAGCTTTTGAAGTGTTATCAGATGAAGGCAAAAAGAGAATATATGACCAGACCGGGCAGGATCCTGATCTGAGAGGAGGTGCGGCTGCCGCCGCTGCTAGTGGATTCAATCCTTTTGGGGCAGGTGGTGGAGCCAGTCCATTTGGTAGAGGAACAAGTTTCAATGCTGGAGGACCAGAATTCCGTTTTGCGAATGGATTTGATGACGATATTTTCAATCTTTTTTTTGGTGGTGGCCAAGGAATGAATGGATTCACATTTGGGCCAGGTGGTGACTTTCATTTTCAAGCGTTTGGAAATGGATTCAACAACTCTAGAAGAAGAACAGGGGGAGAGGCAACAGCAAGAGCACAACAGCAGCAACAACGAGGCCAATCTCCAAATGGTGGTGATAGTCTTATGTCAAATTTCACTCAGCTTTTGCCAATTTTCTTGATATTATTATTTTCTTTGATTACATCATATCTCGGCGATAATGAATCAAAAACATCAGCATATAGCTTTTCCCATAAAAAACCTTATGAATATGAAAGAAGAACTCCAAACTATGAAGTCAGCTATTATATTACAAAGGATAAATTTGAAAATACAAAACCAGGCGAATTAAGAAAATTAGACGCAACGGTAGAAAACAAATATGTACAAAATTTGAATTTCCAGTGTTCAATGGAACAAAATGAAAAAGAGTCAATGATACGTGAAGCGCGTGGATTTTTCTTTGATGACGATGAATTATTACAAAAGGGAATGAACTATCCTACACCTTCATGTGATAGATTGAGAGGTCACGGTTTAATATAAAACTTTATCGACAAATCTTTCAGCCAATCAATCAAATCTTCACTGTACACCCATCTCATTCATTTCTCATGGCTCCCACTATTGCAAACTTTATTACGATAACCATTTCTTCAAATGTGCATACAATAAAAAATAATTAATTGTAAAGAAATATTACATAGACCAATTAAATGTTTCTTTTTTTTTCTTTTTTTTTTTTTCCCCCTTTATTTTATTTTTATTTTTTTACTTTTATCTTTCTCTTTGACTGACTTTATTAATCGATTCTTTTTCTATACGCTGTTATTTTAAGTTGTTCATTTCTTTTTCAATTTTGTTTTCTACTCGTTTTTTTTTCTTTTTGTCTTAACTAACAATGTTCTCGGGCATTTATCTACTTGCTGAAGATAGTTTCCATCTATTATTATTTCCTTGTTCAAATGTTAATCTATTAATCATGAAAGATGAGATCAACTAAAAAAATAAATAAAAAGAGTCTCTCATTCATTTCATGTTGAAATAAGATAAATAGCTATTATTTAGTAAAATCTGGTTCCTTTTTTTTTGAAAATAAAAAAAAAAAAGTACAAAAAAGGATAATAAAAATATATGTTGATTATTTATTATTTATTATTTATTATTTATTATTTATTATTTATTATTAAGTAAATGAATGTATTTATCGTGAACAAAATTAATGGATTGTTTTTAGAAAGGCTGAAGTTTTTATGAAGAGTATAAAGAACGTGATGTTTCAAAAGATTAAAAGGTGAATACAAGTGAAAGTTAGAAAGGATAATATGATAACCCCCCAAAAATAGAAAAAAAAGGAACAAAAAAAAAATATTCTAAATGAGAAAAAGTAATTGAAAATGAGAGTCTGAAACCAAGAATATTTCAATGATTTTCCTAATGTTTTATTGCGAATTAATTATGTTGTAAAAAATGAAAACTTTTGAAACTATCATAAACATTGAATAAGCTGCTTGAAAATAGTGTATGCGGGGTGAATATTGCTTGTTTGAACAATTAGACTTCTCTGTTTTTAGTTATTTTATTTCTGTACTTGATTTTCTTGATTTTCCAGATTTAGCCGCTTAGCCAATTGCTTTCCATGCCTCTCTTTTTCTTCTTCTTCTTCCTCTCTTTTCTTTCTCCTCGTCTCATTTGACCATTCAATTATATCGTTCATCTCAACATCATCGTTAATGACATCATTTGCAGCGGAAAACTCTTTTGGATTTATACCTTGCTTAACCAATTCTTGAACAAATTGTTGTTCAGAATCTTTGGAAACACCATGACGTAAACTGGAAATGTGGTTATTTTGGGTAATATTTTTATGGATTTTCTCGCCCAAAGTAGTAAAACGTTTCAAATTTTTGGATGAATCTGATTTTACTGTAGTTATTTTTGGATTTTTTGGTGATTGTGTTGATGAATGGGAATCGATTATTCCAATTTGCGATTCTTCATCATTCGCATATTTTGGATGCTGATCAGAAGAATTTTGATTTTTTGAGGATGAGGAATTCTTTTTTGAGGTCAAAGTTCGGATTAAGCGATTACTTAAATATTCACTACGAGCATTCACTCCTCCATTGTTGACATAAGATTCTTCTTCTTCTTCTTCTTCTTCTTCTTCTTTGTCGTCAATATTGTCATCAATATTAGCGTCACTTATAGATTGACGGCGTTGCCGGTTGGAGGTTAATCTTGAAATAATAGACCTAGCTTCTCCTGTTCTAACTGTGCTTGCTATACTCTCTCTATCATAGTCAACATTATCTTCACGACGACGATTATGGCGACGACGCGTTATTGTATTGGTGGATGCTGCACCGCTAGCAATAGTTCTTTCACGCTGCAAAGGTTCACCCATGCCTTGTACAGGAAATACTCCTGGAGGTGATCTGATCTGTGAATTTTTTGATTTAGATCTTAAAAAATCAGCATAATCAGAGTTGTATTTCTGGACAACATTATCTTCTGTTGAAGAGGACATAGATGCAGATGAACTATTAAGATGAGTTTCTTCAGTTTTTTCTTCCTCATCTTCTTCCTTGTTAGTTAATATTTTCTTGTCTTTTTTATAATTATTCGAATTAGTTTGTAAATGTGTAACAATTCTACTTAACACAGAACTTATAATCTTATCTTCATCAACCCCACAATCAACTTGTTTTTCCCCGCCATTATTTTTTACCACTCTACTATCTACTAACAACTCTGGTTGTTCATCTCTAGCGTCGTATTTTGGTAAGCCGACCTCAGCGCTGTCTCTTTCGACCACCACTAAATGAGCGTAGTATGGTATAAGGATTCCAAAAGCTGCTCCACCGACAATGTTACCTAAACTTTCAGGGATTAATACTTTCCAAATATATACACCAACTGAAACTGGTGCACCATTCATCAAGCCCATTGGAAGCAAAAACATATCAGCAACAGTATGAGAATAACCCATTGACACAAAAGTAAACACCGGTAACACCATCATTAAGAATTTGACATGTAAAGGTTTACACATTATTTGTAAGTAAATAGCTAAACTAACATAAAAATTACAAGCGATACCTCTAATGAAAGTTTGAATGAACCCAATTTCTGTTTTACTAACGGCAATATCAATAGATGCTTGTTTGATATCTTCTTCTTGTAAGCTGCCTCCCAAGTAACAAATCACATAACAAACAAAAAGATTGGCTCCTAAGTTGAATAACCAAGACACAAACCAACTAATTAATAAATCAAGGACTCCAACAGCACGTCTTAATAAACCAACAGTGAAAAACAAAATGTTAGAATTATAAAGTTCAGCCCCCATTATAACAACATAAAAAAGTCCAATTGGATAGACCAAACCTTGTAATAAATGTATCATCCCTATATTGTTGGCAACAAGATTAGGGTCCGACTGAACCATAACATGAAGCATCCCACCAGAACTGAATAGCATTCCACCAATTATTGAATTAATTATTAAGGTATCAAATTTTAAACGTGATTTTTTCATACTTGTGGCTACTAAAGCTAAGGCTCCTTCATGAGGAGTTAAATAATACGAATTGTCTGCCATAGTGTAGAGCAGAGTTCGAGGAATTGTTTTGATACAATTATAGAGCTAACGATATAAGTAAGTTTTTTCTTGGGTATATAATAGATATAATGATAATGAATGTAAGGAATGCGATGAATATGGAATAATATTATTTGTATTTTTTTTTTTTTTTTTTTTTTTTTTAGTGAATTCGATGTGGATGAATATAGACAATTTGTAATGATAATTTGTTGAAAAAAATCGTTCGAAAAAAATCTTCCCGGTGATAGGTTATCTTTGAGCAGAATATTTGATGAAGACTGAGATATTATTTATTATTGTAGGTAAAGATATGTTGAAATATCGTTATATATACCGTCTTAAATAATAGTCAACCTTTGCCTAAATCTATTCTTGATTATTTTTATAAGATCTTGATCCCTTTTAACCGTTTTTATGGCAGCTTAAAATACTTTTTTTTTTCTATTTTTTTTTCTATTTTTTTTCCCTTTTTTTTTTTATTTTTTTATGTTTTTTTTTTCCCCTGCGGGATGGCTTTTTTGCCTCGGGCAGATCTCCTCATATGCGACACCAATTTCCTAATCATCATTTTGGGTTGTCACAAACCGCTTGGTTGAAATCATTTTCTTATTCGTCCCTCGTTTTTTTCAGTTGAATGTAGAAATATTCGCTTGATAATTTGAATTGAAGCACAACTTCATAAATTAATAATTGGCACTTCCTTGCCATCGATGCGCGGGTCATCTATATTTTTCATCAATATTTTTTTTGAACCAGTTAATTGCTAGCTAAAACCTGGAGAACAATAATGAAAAACAATAACTCAGGAGAAGGAAAAACTTTACTAGATAATTTACCTATCAGTCAATTGATTTGATTAGTTGACACCTATATTCATATCAAATACCGGCTAATTTGCAATAAAATGTAACAGATGCCATAGTTAGAAATTTCAAAGACGAGACTGGCTGTAAATTTTAGATCATTAAAAGTGTGTTGTTATCAAAGAATGATATTGCATTAAATTCAATTGATTCAACTAATAATACTAACCCTATAGAACTTTGTTGAATTCTTTTCCCTCTGCTTTGATGTATAGACAAGTTTTAAATCAGAAATCTGTGTGGAAAAAAACAAAAACAAAAAATGCTATGAGTGAACTGAAGATGATAAGAGTGATGACACAAAATAAGGTTGAGAAATAAAATAAGAAGGAGAGAGGAGGAAAAATCAATTGGTTCTTTTTCGTATATCTTGAATTTCTTCTTTAAGTTCAGGAAATTCTTGTTCCAAATTCTGACACAAAATATCTCTTAATTTTGTAAATGCATCCATCTTACCTCTAAGATGTTGATTGGCTTTTTTTGTACTTTCCACAAATTCTCTAGTATAAACATTTGGATTTCTTCCATTTTCAATATACTGCAACACATCCAACGGGATTGGCAAATTTTCCAAATTTCGATTTTTGGCGCTTAGCTCTTTAAGTTGATCAATTGTTTGATTCAATCTAACTGTTAATGAATCAAAAGATGTGCCTTCATTATCTGGCTCAAAATCATGAACTAAAACACCTAATTCAATGAATGATTCAACAATCTGGGAGATTTTTTTGTCGGTATCATCTAATGCTTTGAATGATTCTGGTGATACTTGAACTCTTGGTGGCTGTGGCAAAGGCATTTTTATCCACTAATATGAAAATTTTCAAAAATATATTTTTTATTTACTTATTTACTCTTTTTTTTTTTTTTTTTTTTTTTTTTTTTTTTTTTAAATTTTTTTTTTTTAAATTTTTTTTTTTTTTATTTTTTTTTTAATTTTTTTTTTTTTTTTTTTTTTAAAAAAAAAAAAAAAAAAAAAAAAAAAGATATATAAATATTATATATATATGTATATATATAATTATGTTACCGTCTAT
>JASTUB010000528.1:0-10090 GCA_031124825.1 Saccharomycopsis vini
TTATTATTATTATTATTATTATTATTATTATTATTATTATTATTATTATTATTATTATTATTATTATTATTATCAGTTGGGTTCGATGTATGATCATCACCAATCCCATCACCAGCATTTGATGCCATCATAGATGGATGAGGATAGATTGAATTTCTCATTTGACTTGGATGATATGGTATATGTACAAATCCATCAAAATTATATTGAGGAAAAGCAGTTCCGGCAAGAGCCTGAGTAGGATATACATAATAAGGAACTGCTTGTTGATGATGTTGGTTTGCAGAAAGTGAACTAGGCAATTGAAGAGCAATGGAAGAAGTGGGGAGTGGAGGTTGGCCATGAGAAATAGTTGGTATAGAGACATGTACAGGAACAGGAACAGGGATAGGCACAGGCACTGATGTAGAAGAAGCAGAAGCAGAAGATTGGTTAGGTACAGATGTAGAAGATGAAGCAACAGCTGGAGCAGAAGAGGGAGCAGTATGATTATGAGATGATGATGGAGCTGGCGTAGATGCAGAAGTAGAAGTATTAGAAACGCTTTTTGCAGGATTTTCATTAATTGTACCTCGGGTTGTCTTACTAGCATCATGATTATTATTAGAAGTTATACCATTCGATGGGTGATTCTGATCTCTTGTTACCGATGAAAGATGATAATATTTATCGGGATTCAAAATAGCAATTCTATCGATGCTTAATTCATCATTTTCCAAAGTGTTTCCTTCTTCATCTAAATGAGATGAAGAAGTGACCAATTCAATGATTTCTTCTAATGATTGATTTTTTATAGTTTTTTGTAAACTAAGATTAGTAAAGATGTCAGAACAACTAATATTTCCTAATTCTTGATCGTTATAAAACCCAACAGAATGAAGAAAGATATAATGGCAATTACCAGTTATATATCTTCTTATACTATTCCAAGATAAACCAGCATATGCGGAATTTGTTGCATTTTTTTTAAGTTTTTCGACATTGGCGATATTAGATAAATATAATTTTCCTTCAAAAATCGACCAATAAATGGAATTTTCAGTCAACATTAATCTTTTAAATCCCATTATTTCATTATTCATTTGTTTCAATTTTTCTCTCAATTTTTTGATTTGAAATTTGTTCATTTCCCATTGATCAGGAAAAATCAATTTCAATTCATTTTGAACTTTACGAAACCCTTGATTAGTAAAACTAGAATTGTTATGGATTCTATCTTCTTTATGTTTGACCAATAATCTGCTAAATTCATTGGTCATCATGATTGTCCATCTCTTATAAACTGTTTTTTCTGTTTTTTTCTTTGGCTTTTTCTGTTTATTGATGGTAGGTGATCTGAATACATCTGAAGTAGGGGTTAACAGTTGAGAAATACCACTTATATCCGAATCTGCTGGAGATGAAACATCACTTTGTTGATGACGATGACCACGATGGGAGACAGAAGGAACCGTCAAGTTATTGATATTATTATTAAGGTTATTTTCTGACGATGATTTCTTAGAATCATTATCAAGAGGAGAATTTGTATGTGAAGATGAAGACAGAAATGGTTGATCCATTTTATTTGTTTGGTTTCGAAAAGAACTATTATTATCTTCAGTAGAAGAGAGATTATTATGATTATTGATTTGAGGTCTAAGTTGCATTGTTGATCTATAACTACTATTGTTGAACCCAAATGATGATCTTGAAGTGCCATTAATCAGTGATGAAAGGCCAGGAAGTTGACGTTGTTGAGAAGCAAAAGAGGTGGTAGATCCAGAAGGCGGAAGACGAGGAAGAGGAGGAGGAAGCTGCTGCTGTTGCTGTTGTTGTTGTTGCTGTTGTTGTTGTTGTTGTTGTTGTTGTTGTTGTTGTTGCTGCTGCTGCTGCTGCTGTTGTTGTTGTTGTTGTTGTTGTTGTTGTTGTTGTTGTTGTTGTTGTTGTTGTTGTTGTTGTTGTTGATATTGATGCTGATGATAACGTGGGTTATAATTTGTTAAATTTAATGGGGAGAGTAGACTTGGTGATTGACTGTGTCCTGATGAGGATCGAGGTTGAGAATGTGAAGATGAAGATGAAGAAGATGAAGGGGGACGAAGAGGATCTGGTGGGGGTTTATTGTGATAACTCATTTGAAGAAAGTGATCAACTTAGTCCATCAATTATTAGTGATGGTTTTGAATGGTATCAATTTTTTTGGAATATATTAATCACAAGTATTATAATTTCACCTATAAAAAAAACAACAAGATAACAAGGAAATATTTTTAAACAAAATCAATAATAAACTATATAACCATGAATATACTTTTTTTTAATTTTTTTCCAGAAAAAAAAAAAATCTATTTTGATTTCACCTTTTAACGTCTCATATTATTATTATAATAAAAGTAATAAAATTGTTTTAAAAATGATCTCTTTAAAGTTTTACTCTTTTTTTAATTTTTTAAACTGAAAAGATTTTTTTTTTTTTTTTTTTTTTTTTTTTTTGATTTTTTTTCCTCTACAAAATTGATAAAGTTTCAAATGCGGCATCGTATTTCTCATCTCAAAAATACTACTAATAATAATTAAAACAATAACTTTTTTCTAAAATAAATGAAATCAATAAAGAAAATAAAGAAAATGAATAAATAAAATGAAATCAATAAATAAAATGAATAAATAAAATGAATAAATAAAATGAATAAATAAAATGAATAAATAAAATGAATAAAGAAAATGAATAAATAAAATAAATAAATAAAATAAAAACCTTGTTAATGAATTTCCCTTCCTTTCTATATTAAATCCACCAATGACAAAAAATCAAAAACTTCAAAATCCTTCTTCACTAAAACTATTTTCTCTAATATAAGTCCAACCTTCAAATTGTTTTTGCATTGATTTAGTCAATCTATCATTAACCACCGAATCTATTGGCAATTCTTTTGTAAAATTTTCATCAAAATTGATTGTATCCATTTGATTTGTAACTTTTGGTTTATAAATTGGATTATATTCTTTATTATTCAATTTAATCCAATCTATATCTTTGAAAAACCGATGGGCTTTAATATCTTCAACCCCATGATCTCCATTTCCTAATCTTTCAATTGGATTTTTAACAAGAAGTTTATTTAAAAGATCTTTTGCATCTAAGTCAAAAATTTCTGGAAATGAAACCGGATTTTTCAAGATTTTTTGATACATTTTTGAAGAATTTTCGTCATAAAAAGGAGGTAACCCAATCAACATTTCATAAAGTAAAATTCCCAACGTCCACCAATCAACAACTCTAGTATATTGAATACCTTGTAATAATTCTGGGGCCAAATATTCAGGGGTTCCACAAAATGTGGATGTACAATCTTTTGAACCCATATTTATTTTACAAAGACCAAAATCACAAAGAGCTATATGTCCATTATAATCCAATAAAATGTTTTCTGGTTTCAAATCTCGATAAATGATATTTAAAGAATGTAAATGTTCCAATGCAGAAAATAATTCGCAAATATAAAGTCTTGATCTTTCTAATGAAAACCTTCCTTCTTTTTGTAAATGATGGAACAATTCTCCTCCATTGATGAAATCTAAAATAAAATATAATTTGTCAGGAGATTGAAATGCAAATTTTAATGATACAATAAATGGATTATTAACTTCAACAAGAACATTTCTTTCTGCTAAAATATGATTCACTTCTTTTTTGGCCACTATTTGGATTTTTTTGATACTTTTTAAAGCATAAATTCGATCGGTATCTTTTTTACAAACTTGCATAACTTTGCCAAATGATCCTTTACCAATGACTTTTAATAATTTAAAATCATTAATCGAAAGTTTTTTCCCATCATCAATAATTGGGTCAAAATCAATTGTCAAATTCAAATCCCCTCCAAAATTGTCATCATGATCATATAATTTATTAGAAATAAAATCAGGAACTTTTAATTGTAATGATTGATGATTCAATATTCTTGTAGGATTTTTATAATTGAAATTTAAAGGTAATTTGATAACTCCAATTAATATATCTTGAGATGGAACTTTTGAATTAATCGGATATCCCGAATTTTCAGGAATCAAAACATTAGGAATTTTAACAAATGCTTGAATGATCAATAATCCATTATTACTGTTCCTACTATTATTATTGTCATCATCATCTTTTCTACATTGAACATCAAATTTTGATTCGGTATTAAAGGTGGGATTATTGATGCTTCCTTTAATAGGTTGGATCAACGCGTGATTTTTATCAAATTCCATGGTTATGAAAAGCAATGGGTTTTTTTTGTTTATCCCATTAGTTTCACTAGGAACCGAAACTATGGCTGGCAAACATTTAGTAGAATTTTCACCAGAAATAACATTGATATTATTATTCAATGATGATTGTTTAATTTGTTTATCAATTTCGAAAAAATCGCAATCTGATCCACAACTTGCAATTTTTTTGAATATTGCTTCTTTAAATTTCAAATCAAAAGGTATTTTGAGATTTTCTCCATGATAAAGTTTAATAGAAATAACACCTGGATTCATATCACAAGTAATAATTTCATCTTTAGAAAATTGTTGATTGGAGACTGGTTCAACTTTTGAATTTGGAACAATAGTTTTAGAATTGTTTAAACCAATATTTTTTAAACTTTCAGTTAATTTATCTGGTGAAGAAAATGATTTTGATGAAGATATCAAAGGATCTTTATTATTATCTTTTTTGATATGATCTTTAAGTTTTCTAAATGATATCATCATGTAAGATGAGATGCGATGTTGAAAATAACCACCAATAAATTGGTATAAAAAGAAACTCAATGATTAAATAACAGCCAAGATAATAAATGATAAATTATTCAACAATACTAATATAATATATTATAATAAAATACAATATTGGCAATAAAAAATATGTTTTTTTTTTTTTGTTTAAAAAAAAAAGTTTTTATAAAATAAATGTATATATCCTATACCAGCAGCAATTTTACCTTTTTTTTTTTTTTTTATTGTTTTTTTTCCCTCCCCTCCTTAAAGAAAGGAAAAAATAAGTTATTGATGAATTATAGTAATGATGATTGCAATAATTGATACATTTTTAATACATTTATAAAAGTTATTTTCAAAAAAAAAATAAAAAAAAAATAAAAGTTAATTGTGATTAATTTAACCACTATTGTATACATTGAAAGTGTGTGTGTGTGGGTGGGTGGGATTTTAATTTACACCACCACCACAGCTTATTTTTTTGATTTATAATAATTGATAATTGGAATACGTTAGTTGCTATTGTAAAAATTAACAAACAAAAATGTATTTTTCCTTTTGTTATTTTTGATTCAAAAATAATACGAATTTGAAGTGTGATATTTTTTCCTAGTAATTTGTAGTGGTGAATTTTTCTTTCTTTCTTTCTCAACATGTCCAATTCTTTGATATTAGTAGGCACGTAAAGTGTGAATAATAATAACTTTCTCTCTAACTGTAATTTTTTATTGTAAATTTTCGAAAAGAAATTACATCAAAATACTTATTAAATGTAGTAAAATTATGGAATTATTTTTAGCTCCAGCTAATAAAAAAAAAATAACGACACCGAGAATAAATTCTCATATTATAATAGAAAAGAAAAACAAAAGTTATAAACAGCTAATGATGATATCAAAAAAAAAAGAGAAAGATAGAGAGAAAGAGAGAGGAAAAAAAAAAAGAAAGGCAATATAATATAATCAAAAACAAGTCCTAGAAAGAAGAAGATTCCTTCAGGCTCCAATTTTCTTTTTTTTTTTTTTTTTTTTTTTTCAATAAAACAATTTATAATACAACGTATATATAATACAACGTATAATATAATCAACCAGTTAGTCCACAACGTATTTATGGAACACCCAACAACAATCAGCAAGATTTTTTATCAACAACTTTGGAATAAACATCATCTTGTTCCAATTCATCAAAACAATACATTTTGACAACACCATCTTCATCACCAACTGCAAATCTACTATCACTTAATTTGACACAACTTATTGGTGCTTTATGATATCCACTTAATGTATGTTCACATTTTCCTGATTGTAAATCCCAAATTTTGATGGATTTATCATGTGAACCACTAATTATTCTGAAATTATCGGCGGAAATCGACCAAATACCTTCAACATGACCAAATTGAGTACGAATACAACGTCCAGCTTTAACGTCCCATAATTTAATTTGATTATCTAGTGCACAAGAAAGAATATGGGATGGGAACCCATCTGGGAAATTGGTCATATTATTATTATTATTATTATTATTATTATTATTATTATTATTATTATTATTATTATCATCATTATTATTATCATCATTATTATTATCATCATTATTATTATCATTATTGGTATGATCGATTTCAGAATCATCTAATGATTCAATAAGAGGTGTGATACGACTATTTTGATGGTGAGGATTAGTTGATGAACCTTCATCTTCATCTTCACTTGGAGGATCTTCAACAATATTCAGATCGGTGATTTTCAATGGTAATGCACAAGGAATTTGACCCAAATGACCATTTGGCCCGTCAAATGTTCGAAGACATTCATGAGTAGTTAAACTCCAAATTTTGATTGAACAATCATCACTTGAACTGATGATTGTATTTGAAGCTGGATTGATTTTGACCGAATTGACAACATCTGTATGACCTCTTAAACGAGAGCATCGAACAGTTTCGAAATTCCAAACAATGATATTAGTATCCGCTGAGCCAGAAACAATAGTTTTCCCACACATATCTACTGACATTATACTTTTATTGTGACCCGAATAAGTGGATAAACATTGACCATTTTTCATGTTCCAGATTTTAATTACTGAATCTAAACCACCGGTGACGATTTTTGCATCATCAAATACCAAAGTTTTGACCCCATCGGTATGGCCTTTTAAAGTTCTTAACAATTTACAAGTTTTCAAGTCCCATAATTTGACGGTTTTATCATATGAACCAGTAACGATGATATTATGATCGAATGACAAGCATAATACACCTTCCGTATGACCTTCAAATTGTTTAATTTTGAAATGACCTTTTCTCCAATTACGTTCAACTTGATAACGTTCTGAATATACTTGTTTCCAAGGAATTGTTTTCAAGATTTTAGCCTGTTTTTCCGGCTCAATAAGAGATGTTGACGGTCTTTTTTTATCAAGTGATGATGATGATGATTTCAGATTATTATTGTCATCATTGATTGAAACATCGGTGATGAATTTGGATTGAATTGGGGATTTTTTCGAATATCTTTGACGAGCTCTTTTCATGTATAATAAAGGTAAACCCCAACCACAATTTGGGCATTTTCTATCGATATGTTGTTTACATAAATGATGCCAAACTCTATCATCATCGGCCAAATTTTTCCAACTTCTTGAGACTTGAGCAGCACTACATAAAGAGGCGCAATCCAAATAACAAAAGATTTTCAAGCTGACTTCAATAGGCAAAGCAGATACAAAATCAATTTTGACCATATTTTTGACTTCATTTGATAAAAATGACAATTGATGGAAACAACATTGGGATAAAATTCCTTTTAAAATCAAGTTTCTTAAATTATTTGGGGCCACGCTAAAGACAGTCCAAATGTTTGAAATTGCCTTTTGTTCACTTGAAGAGAGTTTTTCAATACATGATTGGATTTCATTCATTCTTTTTTCATCAGATTGACTGGTGCAATGTTTGAATTGAGGGTTATGTCTATAACAATAAGTTTGATGATTGACCAAATCGTAAGAATCCAGTGATTTTTGTTGTTGTTGTTTTTCGTTTGCTACTGACAAATGTTTTGATAAAAAAGGTTTGATGGGATCTGTATAAATTGCATCTTCTTTAATAATAGAAGGTGTTTTTTCTTTATCTCTGGAAGACATTTTTTTTGTTCTTAGTTGAAAGAAAAGAAAAAAAAAAGAGAAAAAAAAAAAAAAATACTTTTTTTTTAATAATTTATTGGTTGTAAATTAGTGAAAGAAAAAAAAAAATAAAATAATAATGATAATAATCTTATGTGTGTGGTTTGAATTAATGTAATTAAGGGAATGAAGGGGGTGGGTGGTAATATAAGAAAGAAAGAGATTAATTGTTATATTTATATATTATTCCAAAGAAAAAAACGTTTAATGTATTTTTTTTCTTTTCTTTTCTTTTTTCCTCTCTGCCCCATAAAAAAAAAATCTGAATTTCACGTGCAATTCTCTCACCAGATTTCGATATCTAATATCTTGTGTTTTTTTTGTGTCCCACTATTTTTATATTATCATAATTATTATTATTATTATTATCGCACGATGTTTATATATTTTGTTTCTGGGATATCAATTCACCATCTTTTTTCCATTAATAACTTATAGTAAATAATCAATCATTCTATATTTTCATATTCTTATCAGTTTTAAATTATTCCCACACTCATCCACTTTTTTTTACCCTAATTATTTCTTATTTTTTTTGGCACACACACAAGGGGGTGTGTACACCCCTTATAAATCGGATTCTTCACCTTCTCCAAATAAGGAAATAATGTCGTAGTAGGGGTGAGCCAGTCGACACACACACCAGGGTTTCGTTTTCTTTTCTTTTTTTTTTTTTGATGGAAGGCAAAAACACAACAACAATCACATCATCTTTAAACATCAGTATATATATATATATATATATATATTTGTAAAAGTTACTACAACAATTACTAATGGTAAGTTTATTAAACAGACCCTAATAGAAATATAAACTATCACAAGGAACTATAACTAATTTTCAATCCAATACTTTTTTTTTTTTTTTTTTTTTTTTTCTTTTCTTTCTCTCTCTTTTTTCATTTATCATTAGAGTGTTGCTGATTTAAAAAGAAAGTTTCAATTCGAACTTTCTGCTACCCCTTCTCAAGCAGCATATTGGTTAAGTAAATCCAATTATGATTATAATACCGCTGTTGATTTGTTCCTGAAAAAATATGGATTAAATAGATCCAATACTCTTTCACTGAACAATAATAATAATAATAATAATAATAATAATAATAATAATAATAATAATAATAATAATAATAATCCAATGATAACAAAAAATTTGGAAATCATATTTGATAAATATAAAGACTCAGAAAACCAAAATCAAATTGGTTTAGAAGGAACTTTGTCTTATTTACAAGATTTGAATATTGATCCAGAAGATCGATCCGCTTTAGTATTGGCCTATTTTTTAAAAGGCCCAAGTACAGGCATTTTCCATAAAAAATTTTTTTTACAACAATGGGAATCCGAAAAAATCGATTCAATTGATCAAATGAAAGTTTTCATCCATAAAAAAACATTGGATTTATTTGAAAATAAATCAAATTTGCAAAAAATTTATCAATTCACTTTTGATTATATCAAAGAAGGTACTAGACTTCGATTAGATTATGCAAAATTATATTGGATCATGCTTTTAATTGAACAATTCCCCAATCAATTGGAAATTTGGTTGAAATATATCGATTCAATCGATCAACAAAATGAGGGAGATCAAAAAAAATTGATCACTAAAGATTCTTGGAATATGTTGTTTGAATTCTTTGAAAGTTTTGAAAATGACCCTAATTTGGATTCCTATGATGAATTGGCTTCTTGGCCAATTATAGTAGACGAATTTGTAGAATGGGCAAAAGAAAATAATGAATTATGATAAAATTCATGTATATATATATATGAAATGTATGATATTTAATTGAAAATCAGTGGTAATTAGTATACTTTCATTGACATATATATATACTGGGTAATAATATATTACCAAAAAAATTGAGGTTGTGTAAACACATATTGGTTGAGATTGTAATAACTTAGGAATGTTTCTCACAACTAATTGAACACAAAATTATTTATATAAAGCAACATTAATTAAAAACTAAACAAAAACCAAACATTTTCTTTTATACAAAATACACAATTATAATGATAATAACAAAAATCAAACAAAAATGAAAAAAAAAAAAAAAAAAAAAAAAAAAAAAAAAATTATAAAAAAAAAAATTAAAAAACAACCACAAACTTAAACAAAACTATAAACACACAAAAAAAAAGCAGATCAAATTGA